>JAMXBB010000001.1:127071197-127136476 GCA_024138015.1 Lumnitzera littorea | reverse complement strand
TTATATGTCCAAATCCTCTATCTTTCTCTCTCCATTTTGACCAAGAACTCTCCTCTCCCTCCACCTACACCCATCACTACCCCCCCCCCCCCCCCCATCACTACCCCCCCTCCTCTATACACCATACAATGCGGATTGAGTATGATAAAGTTGGTTGTTTTTTCCTTTTTTTTTCACTGTAATTGGAGTTTTCATTTCATCTAAGGTTTATTCAATTTTCGTACACGTTTCTTTTTTTACTTTACTTTTCAATACAGTACATTCGAAGATAGCAGTTTTAATATATTGTAAAATGTTGATGTAATAAACAGTAAATCCGTCTCCATGTCTGCTTATTCAATCAATGTAGAGTTCTAGAATTGGTCTTTCCAATTTAACTTTTTTTTTTTTTAAATTCCCATTCCAACTAGATATCTACATGGCAATTGAAGCAAAATGGTGTGTTTAACTCTTTTTTTTTTTTTACACATATCATCCGTACATTGGTTGGATCATTCACATCAACTAACAGTGTCAAGGGAAGTTAGGCCAAGTACCAAAAGAGACAAGGAAAAGTTTAATTTGGTGTTAAATTGACTAATTATAAGTTTATGTAGTAAATTAAAAAAATGGCAAAGTTAAGGTACTAATTATGACATTAACCTATTAATATATTTTCATAATTTGTTTATCAAATCATACAAGAACATATAATTTTGAAAATTCTCTCATTTTTTACATTCCATCTTTTAATTATATCATTGATGTATTTCCATAATTTGTTGTGTTATATTTAATGTAATTCCAAAATCTCTTGCCTTTTATATTTATGGTAACAAATTGCTTTGAATTGTTTAAATAAATTTACAATTGAATACTATTTAGGAGTTCATATTAAATCCTTTTTTATATAAAAGTAATATATATTGTACAAAAATTTAGTAATAAAAAAATGCCAATGAGAGAGAGAGAGGGTATTTATGATTTTTTCTTTTTTTTTTTTTCGCACTGATCATATATATTTGAGTTATTCACTTTTAGGACTTTACATACCTTAAATAGTTTTTGAACATGCTTTTTATAATGGATAAAAATGTTATATCATATTTACATTTTTTCTTTTAAAAATAAATTATAATTATTATTCATATTTTTATCTACACATTACGGTCTCTTAATTGGTTTCTTATTTGATTTGCCATTTGAATGTTGGTTTTTATGTCCCCAATGGTTCGTTGTGGTTTGTGGCTTAAAGTTTAGAAATTCAAAAGTAAAAAACTAGGTGATATGGTGGACATTCGTTTAACAATTATAGCTTAGAGTGGTGTTAGTTGAGGTTATGTGGTTTAAATTGTGTTAGATTTAAGGCATAGACACAGGAGATATGTTAGGTCTAAGGCAACGATCCAATTATTTAAGAATCTAATTCTATTTTTTTATAATGAAACAAGTTAGCAATCTAATTGCACATAAATTCAAGCTACTGTCATAAATGATATCTAAATTCTACCAAAAACCAAAGTGTGCACTTTATTTCCTATATTTTGAAATGATCAATTTACCACCTAATTAAGGTTTACTCGATCATTTTTTCTATTTGACCTAACTCTATTAAGTTTGGCAGTTGATAGCCACCCCCTAGCCATGAGGTAGCTAAAATGATTGCATAAGGTGAAGTGAATTGCAATCCACTTCAAAAAACGAGTTATTCAACCCACTGGTAACCTTGGGTTAATTCTTGGTTCATCATTATATCTATGATAATAAGTGGAATTAATAAAGTTAGTTCAGGCAATAAAACTAATCATAAAAATTTCAATTTGATAATAAATCGATCTTTTCAAAGTATAGGAAACAAAATTGCACATTTTAGTAAGGTTTATAAACCATTTATGACATTAACTCCAAGAATTCCATTTTTGTAAAATCAATATAATCTTATTATGTCTTATATCTATTATTAGGATACCATTTTCTTTTAACTTACTATTAGGATTTTAATCCTTAAAACATGTCATATCCTTTAATTAAAATAATCACTTTAATTTCCCTCAAAATTCCATTCTTACTCTCCTCTCCCTTCTCATCTCCTTAATGGGCTTTCTATGCCACCTATAGTTTATATCCATTAAAATTTGGACTACTGAATTAGTTGTATCTTAAACGATCTAGATCTAATTGATATTAAATTAAAAATGAAATGAAGGGTGAAATGATCCTATCAAAATGAGGGACGGGCTATAGAAACTCCTTTGTTTGTGGGTAGCTTTTTATATCTGTTATTTATATTTTCAATACTTACTTTAAATCGACAAAATTAAATAATAGCAAACGATATTCATTATCCACAAATAACCAAATCATTGGTAGTTAATCAATTATAAACAAGTTTAGTTTTTGAAAGCAATTCTAAAATTGAAACCAAACGATTACCTAAGGGCATCACCAATGGAGGTTTTGATAGGATATTTTGGACATCGATCTCTTACACCTATATCAATTTGCCTTAGCCCATGGCCAAGTCTGATTCACTAATGCTCAGCCTTGTTTTCATGGCTAACCTCAACACAAGCCTATCAAATGGCTTACCCAACTACAAAAGTCCTTAATGGTTAGTAGACAATAAGATAAGGCTTGGAAACTCGATTAACTACTATGACCCTACAAATTTGGAGCACATCAGACTCCACACTCCTATTACCTAAGTTGTACAAACGTGCTAAAGTGCTGCTTGTGTTTCTTTAACTTTCGGCTACCCTATTCTATAAATACCGATCAGCATCCAAATGGGAATCTACTTACACTCTTTGCGCATTCAAACTATAGTCGAGCTTTCTTGCACCTTTATACTCTCCTTATATATATAGTACTAACCTAAGCATTAGAGTAGTTATGCTAGATAACACCCCAGTGCCCTTCACCATGTAGTCTGAGTTAAGGTCATCACCCTAAATATGGAGCTCAGTGATGATGAAAATATCGCTTGACAACCAATAGAGTTTATGGTGGTGGATTGCCCATCCCCTTACAACACTTTATTTGGATGAGCAACTCTTACCATTTTTAAAGTTATTACGTCGTCTCTCTATTTGAAAGCCAAATTCCCAACCTCCATTGGGGTAGGAGTTTGTAGATTTGATGAGAAACTCTCTAGAGAGCTATATGTGAAAGCTGCCTAAGGTGATGGTGTCTTTGCATTAGAAATAAGCCTATAGGAGAAGTTGCGATATGGTCCGAGCTAAGGATAAACAAGGTCAGCTGTAGGGGTAGGTTCGATCTTGCCGAAAGAACGAAAAGTAAAGTAGGTTTAGTAAGGGTTTTAGCGAATTTGTAAACCACCTAACCAGATATGACATACCAACTAGATTCTACATGGACCTAAAACTTTCCATATGTGACACACTGGTTGGAGTAATTGGGTTACCCGCCACAATCCTTGCTAAAGGGATTGATAGGAGCTAGTAAAGGAGAGAACTTTTCAAGAAAAAGACACAAAGGGGTTTTTCATTAATCTTCTGAGTGATATCTTATATTGTTGCAAATGTTGTTATTTATGATACGTTCTAAACTCTAATGACAAAACTGTAAATAATATACAAGGCTTTAAACCTTAAAGAATTGGGCTCATAAATAAAATAAAGACAAACATGTACAAAAATATAAAATGGTGTGTTTTATAGGGAGAAGTTGGCATGTGGTCATTCGATATGCCTTGGAGGTAGTCTCGTAGTGCTTAGCTGAGACATTAGAGCCAACCTATAATGGACGAGTTTAACTTTGGATGAAACCATCCGTATAGCCTAGAGAGTTAAAAGGCAATGGCAGAATCAGGCTAGCTAAATGCCGAGTAATCAAACCATGGTACCTAATAGGACTGGCTTGCCAAGTAGACCAGGGAATGACAGGGCGTCAAACAATTCCGAGATGGAACGTCGAGATCACGTGCCAAGCCGATCAAACGAAGGCTGAAGTAAGAGCAAGACCGAAAAACCTAAGATCCAAAGAGACCTGGGTCAAAGTTCAGGGAGGAAAACCCAAGAAATTAAATGTTTTAAGTGCCTTGGCTATAGACACATGGCTAGTCAATGTCCGAACTGTCGAGTCATGACCATAAAGGGAGAGAAGCCCTAGTTTGAAGTAGAAAGCAAGAGTGAAAGAGAGAAAGAAGTGGCAACCAATTGGATACTAGAAGAATTTGAGGAAGATCAGGAGGTCGAGATACCCCCTGAGAGCGAAGTCGAGTATTGCTTTGTTGTTCGGCGATCTCTCGGTACTTTTGTGACTAATGAAAATGAGCAAAGAGAGAACCTCTTTCATATGAATTGCCAGGTGAATGGTAAGCTATGCACCATGATCATTAATGGAGGGAGCTGTACCAACAACATCATACAAAAGGTAGTTAAAGCTATAAAATTACCAACTCTTTCATACCCTAAGCCGTAAAAGATTGACTGGTTGAACGAGAAAGAAGGATTACATGTTTCCGAGCAAGTTAGAGTGCCGATTACTATTAGTGATAAGTACAAAGACGAGGTGATGTGTGATGTCCTCCCCATGTGTACATCTCACATATTACTCGCCCGACCGTAGCTATTTGACTTGAGAGTGTTATATGATGGGTATAGAAACACTTACATGGTTCAAAAGGATGGGAAGAAAGTTATGACACTTATGAGTCTTAAGGAAGTACAAGAAGCCTAGGAAAAGGTTGCTAGATCTCTACAGCAGAAGTCCTTGGTGATTTCTCGAGCTTAGTTTGCATGAGAGGTCAAGGCCGAGAACTATGTACTCCTCTTGGTCAGGAGACTCTTAAAGGTTAGAGAGGTCGAGAACTTACTTGCCGAAGTGTAGCAATGACTTCAAGAATTTGCTAACCTCTTCCCTACTAAGATGCTGAAAAGATTACCTCCCTTGAGAGGAATTCAGCATTCTTCAACCTAGAGCAGCCCTGTCGAATCGACCCACCTATAGACTCAATCTTGAACAAGCAGCCAAACTAAAAAGGCAAGTTGATGAGTTAATAGATCGTAGATATGTCCATGAGAGCATGAGCCCATGTACCATCCCAATCATGCTAGTACCAAAGAAAGATGGATCATGGAGAATGTGCATTGACAGTTGTGCCATCAATAAGATTACTGTTAAATACCAATACCCAATCCCGCGGTTGGATGACATACTTAATGAGTTATATGGTGTGTGCATCTTTTTAAAGATAAATCTAAAGAGTGGAATATCATCAAATACGAATGAGATCGGGAGATAAATGGAAAACAGCCTTTAAGACTCGGGATAGTCTATTTAAGTAGATGGTTATGTCGTTTGGTTTAACTAATGCACCGAGTACATTCATGCAACTCATGAATCACGTGCTCAAAACATTGATAGGCAACTGCGTTGTGGTTTATTTTGACAATATTCTGGTCTACAGTGTCGATCTTTTCGTTCATGTCGAACATTTGAGATTGGTGTTTAACATACTCCACGTCGAGAAATTATTCGGTAACTTGAAGAAATGCGCGTTCTATCAAAGCGAGGTTGTATTCCTCAGTTATGTCATTTTAGAGATTGGAGTTTGAGTTGATGAGGAAAAGGTCAGAGCTATTAATGAGTGGCCTACGCCAACTAGTGCAACCGAGGTTAGGAGCTTCCATAGCTTAGCCTCGTTCTATCGAAGATTTATCCGGAACTTTAGCTCTATAACTGCGCCATTGATTGAATTGACCAAGAAGAACCTTGAGTTTAAATAGATAGAAAATGCTCAGAGAAGTTTTGAAGATGTGAAGTGTAAGTTGACGTCTGCTCCAATACTTGTCCTATCAGATTTTAAGAAGATTTCTAAGGTTGAATATGATACGTCTGGTGTCAATATTAGTGTTGTCCTTATGCAAGAGCATTGACCCATTGCTTATTTCAGCGAAAAACTCTTAGGTGCTGCCTTGAATTACTTAGCCTACGACAAGGAGTTTTATGCCTTTGTTCGTACACTTTAGAATTGGCAACATTATCGGTTGCCGAGAGAATTCATCATCTATTTGAATCATGAATCTCTTAAGCATCTTCACAGGTAGCAAAAGCTTTCTTAGTATCACGCTAAGTGGGTTGAGTTCTTGGAGACCTTTTGTTATGTCATCAGGTATAAGAAGGGAAGTACTAACATAGTGGCTGATGCACTCTCTTACAGTCATACCCTCGTTACAACGTCGTAAGCTAAAGTGCTTGGATTTGGCACTTTACCCGATCGATATGAGCATGACCCACATTTTGGGCCTTTAGTAGCCAAATGCGGTGATAGAAGAGCTATAAATGGATTCTACTTGAGTGAGGGGTTCTTGATGAAGGGAAAGCGGATTTGTATGCCAAGTGATTCTACAAGGGAGCTACTAGTTCGAGAAGCTCACATCGGGGGTTTGATTGGCCATTTTGGGGAAAAGAGGACAATTAAGATATTAAAGAAGCACTCTTACTAACTTGGGATGATGAGAGATGTGTACCGAATACTTGAGAGATGTGCACCAAATACTTGAGAGGTATAAGGTGTATAAGCATGCAAAAGGGAAGAGAGAACCCTATGGAGTATATACACCCTTACCAATTCTCAAGCGGCCGCGGACCGATCTAAGCATGGATTTCATGCTTGGCCTTCCTCACATGCGAAGAAGACACGGTTTGATCATGATGGTAATTGATCGGTTTAGTAAGATGGGCCACTTCATCCCTTGCCACAGAACTAATGATGCTTTATTCATCGCTAACCTCTTTTTGCAAGAAATTGTGTGACTGCATAGAGTACCAAGGAGTATCGTGTCCGATCGTGATTTTAAATTCACGAGCTTCTTTTGGAAGACCTTATGGAGGAAACTCGGTACTAAGCTCCCGTTCAATACCTCTTGCCACCCCCAGACAGACGACCAAACTGAAGTAGTTAACGGAACTATTGGTAATCTCCTGTGCGCTATTGTTGGAAAGAACTCTCGTAACTAAGATTTATGTTTGCCCATCATTAAATTTGTCTACAATCTCTCTACTTACCACTCTACTGGAACATCACCATTTGAGGTTGCTTATGAACTTAACCCGAACCTACCCTTGGACTTGGTTAATAGTCTAATTACACAAGGGGAGAATCAATCCAGCCTGCAGTGTGCCGAGGAATTTCACATGTTGCATCAAAGAATTGCCGAGAAAATTGCCAAAACTGTAGCCTACAGAAGGAATTGGGAAGCTATGGAAGGAAACGAATTGTTTATACCCTTAGAGACCTTATTTGGATCCATCTTAATAAGGAATGCTTCCCTAGCAAGAAAACGAACAAACTATCTCCTAAAGCGGATGGCCCCTACAGAATCTTAAAGCGCATTAATGATAATGCCTACAAGATTGAGCTACTCGAAGGTCTCGACTTGTTTACAACATTCGACGTCGTCGACTTAACTCCATATGTGCTCGAAGATGACGAAGACTAAGATTTGAGAGCAAATCTTCAACAACCTCGGGGCATTGATGAACTGCTAACCAACGATCCCATTACTCGTGCACAGCTCCAAGAACTCTAATTCCTTACCTGGCGAATTCTCTCTCGGCAACCTATTGATAACGAGAAAGTTTACGACAAAGGAATGTGGTTGAACTCCTTAAGCTCCCTTAATTGTCACTCATTAGTAGTGATAATGCCGACCATTTCTTTGCCAAGGATTCTATGCGGAGTAATCTGACCAAACATTGCCGAGAAGTTTTTGTCGAGTGACAAGAAACTTATTTAAACGGTCGAATAGTTTTCTTTTAGCATGCTGCCATCTCTCTCATCCCGGCCCCTTTATTGTCGTAACATTTTGACCTTTCTTGCCTGCTGTGCTCAAAGAATATTCGTATGGGACCAATGTTGTACTACCACCTATCCACCTTGTCTGACATTATACTACTTTTTTATTTTTGGTCTTTTGTCCTTTTTACCTTTTTTGGTATGTACTAGGAATCCCCTTTTTGTATATACTTTCTTATCATTTCATTATTTGTGATACTGCTTTAGGGACTTACTATAAATAGCCCTTTTCTTTTGTAAGTCGCAAATAACTTACGTTTTAAAACTGAATATTCTATTTTTGTGAGACAATCCTTTCCAAGTCCATATTTCATACACTTTTATCTAATCTTGCTGAGTAACTTAGGATTAGTAGCAGGTAGACCTTGATATCAACTTATGCGTCATATCAGGTGCGGTGTCAAATTGTGTTATATTCGTTGGTGAGTCACATTCTCTGAGCAGTTTCACGTCAACTACTCTTGCTCATTATGGATCGTTTCTATCTAATTTTTTTCGATATCTCGAAGGATCCATTTTAATTCAAATCTATCTTGATAAGTAGTAATAACTAAGCTCCTAAGCACACCATCTGTACAAGCAGCTTCTTCCACATCTTATCATAAGTATGCTTAAAGAGGATGTTAGTGGAGCTAGCAGTGTCTACCATAATCTTTAGGACCTTAAAATTCGAGATCCTTACCCCAATCATTAAGGCATCCTGATCAGGGATGTCTACCCCCTCGAGATCTTCGTCAAAGAAGGAGATAGAGATATCCTTCTTATGCCACCTCTCTCTTACAGCCATCACTTCAAATGGGGCATTAGCTAATCTGTTGCAGCTTGACTAGCTCTCTAAGTGTGGCCGCCTAATAATAATGTTGATGACATTAGTAGGGGCTCGGTTGTTGCGATGGTCATTATTTTCTTCTTCTCGAGCATCCTCAGTTCGTCACTTTTGAGGTGCCCTCTCTATACCATCATTAGTGTTGGTTACGTATTTGTAGATGTAGCCCATCTAAATAGCGTACTCCATGGCATTCTTAAATTGAAGGCATTCATCCGTTGTATGGTCATAATTTTCATGAAATTGACAATATTTATCCGAGTTTTGAAGATTGGGGTTCCCCCTTATCAAGTTTATAGAGTGTGTTGCTAGAACGAAAGATCTCATATGGAGGTCTTTATCCAAAGAAACTAGGTCTTTCACTTTTTTTAGGTCCTTGATCAAGGATCTCTTGTACACGATCCTTAAAGTATCATTATCATTTTTAATTTTTGTATTAAGTGTTGATTTTATTAAAAGTTTATATTATATATTATGTGAATAATATAAATAAATGTTAAAAACTTTTATTTAAGAATTTTATGGATAAAGTGAAGAGGTTCTTAGTAAAAGAAATACTTGAGTTGTTGATATGATATGCTGTAGTTATAAATAGGATCCAAGGGTTTTTGGATGCTCTAATGGAATCTGTTAAAAATTAAGCCTATATTAGACTTTAACTAGGAGTAAGGCTTGGAATTGAGTCTAGATGAACATCGATATGCAAAATTTAAAAAAAGGGTAACGTTGCATTTTCTTATCTCTAGCGGCTTAAGTTTAGGTGTCAAATGAACCTTTCATTTCTTAAGCTATAAAAAGTACATTTTCTTACGTAGATACGGTAAACGAATCACATCATCGTCAAAGGCTCTTCCTAGCGGCTATAAGACAATGTGAATGATTATTATTATTAGTAGTAGTAGTAAAAATGGATTATTTAGGGAATATTACAAATATATCTTTTTATATTTACTTCATGTGAATTTGATTGTTTAAGCACTTAAATCTTTATAATTGGTGTTTTTGAATCTTATTTACTACATTTTCTCTTCAATTCAACAATAAAAAACGTTGAACTAAAAAAGAATAGAAAATATGCAATTGAAGGTAAAATGGTCATTTGGAAGTCTAAAAAACTATTTAGAGAGCCTAAAAACCTAGTTTTAAAGATAAAAAATTAGACAAGATTATTCTAAATTAATAGTGTAAACAATATAGGCTTAACTCTTTCATTTCTAAAATTCTAACACAATAATAGTTGATAAAAAAACTAAATACACATAAAGTACGGATAAGTATTTTTACTATATATCCTTTATATTGTAACAAAGAGTCAAAAATTTATTTTTTAAAAAAAGCAATGTAGTCCTATCTATTAAAATTTAAAAAAAAAAAAATAGTAGGCACAAGGAAATCCGAAACCCAACCCAACAAAACTAAGTGCACATGCAGATGTGGCACCATCCGGTGAAGGAAAAGGAATCCAGATCGATAGTGGGGCCCTCTCAGCTCACGTGGACTCAGTGATTAAATCTTGGACCGCATCAATATGCCAACCCGCAAAAATTTTAAGAAAAAAATTCATAAAACTAATAGTTCTTTATAAAAATAAAATTATTCTTCTTATTCATTTATTTTTACGAAAATTAACTCAATAAAGTATTTTTTTTCAAAAAAAAAGTTATAATCTTTAAAAAGCTTAAATATGTTTTCACTTCTAAATTTTTTTTAATAACCAATCTCACAACAATCAACATAAAACAAAAAAAAAGGAGGTATTAAATATTAAACCAAAAATGATCAAATAATTTATTTGTAAAATACAAAGAGAACACAGATAATATATCATTAACATTTTCCCAATTTGTTAGATTTTTTTTTCTTTTATTATCGAGTTAAAAACTTTTTTTTTTTCAAATTCATGATTTTACTTTTTCTATTACGCATACGGAGCAATTTTGCGTAATCAACACAACACCATCAATCCATCCGTCTCTCTCTCTCTCGCATCATCTTGGTCCCTCGTCTCACTTCGAAGTCCCAGTGAAAGTCTTGCAATTTGGAGCAAACTTCATCTACTTCATCATTTTCCTTTTTTGTTGTTTTCATTTTCATCCCATCGAAAATATTCTTAATTATAAATTCTTTGTCGCAAAGCACGAGTGTCCTCTCTCTCTCTTCCCTCTACCTTCTCCATTGTACTAACTGTATACCCAGTCCATCTCTCTCTCTCCCTTCACTGTTTCTCTCACTATCTCCCACCTCACTCCTCAACTTCTCCTTCTTCTGCTAGGGTTTCATCAATGGCATTTTAGTAAATAACAATGTCGACTGCCACGAGTTCCAGAGGATTTGCCACTCCTCGGTTCGATTTCCGGATCCAGTTCGTTGAATTCACGCGCTTGCAATACCCGAAAGTACTGGAGGTGCGAGAGAAGACGAGGAGGAAGGTGCTTTTATGGAAAGGAGAAGGCAATGATCGAGTTCGAGTTCGAGTTGGTGAGGTGAGCTGTTGCTGTTCTGACTCGACTATGCCGACACGGCGGAATAGTGGCGGCGGTTGTTGTTCCGGAAAGAGTGGAGACAAGCTCGAAGACTGGCGGTTCGATTTTAAGAAAATGCCTCCCAGTGTTCGTGTTCGTGCTATTCCAGCAATGCCATTCCCTTCTCCTGAGTATATCACTCTCTCTCTCTGTCGCAGTTTCTCTCTCCTGTTTTTGTTAAATCTGTGTTTGGATGGATGATCTCTGTTTTGTATTAGGAAATTCTTTTGTAATGTGTCGGACAGTGACTGTTAGTTATTGTTGTTTGCTTTGATCGGCGATTGAATGTTAAAGAAGTTGATTTGAGTATTGAGTCACTCTTGAGTTTCTAGATATCAATTTAATGGGCCTATGAGTCTAATTGAGCTTGTTTTGAGGTTAAGTTTGAAGTTGCATTCACTAAAGTTTAAATCAAACTGAACTCCAATATAAGCTTAAGGTAAGCTAATTTTTTAACGAAACTTAGTCTGGATAAGATTAATGAAGCTGGGTTCAAAAAACTTCGAGCATTACTTTATATAGAGTCTCAGAAATGTGGCTATTCAGGTTAACTATACATGAATGTTGGTACTTTCAATTGTGTTTTGAGTCTTCAAGTTCGATAATGAAAGGTTAAGCTTATCTTCTTCATATGTATATCTATATATAATATTAATGGCATTTTCTTTCTGAAAGATTTATGATATTAATTCACATACATCATGCTACCATACAAGTGGACTAGAGGCGTAGCTTTTAGGTGGCAAGTTGAGGAGTAGGACTTATGTCATTGCAGAAGGGGCTAGTTGTAACTTTTTCTTGCTTCACTCAGCCTGAGATCATAGCTATATGTCTTAAGGTTGATGTATTGTATATAATCCTTAGGTGGTGCCAGGAAAATATGTGGCAAAGAGTATCGTGCTAAAAAACACTAATATATTGACTTGCTATGAATAATTTACTCTCCAATTTTTATTGTTACCAGTTCTTTAGCTAACTAATAATTATTTCCTTGAGTAGAGAAGAAAGAAATATAAACCTATTTACTGAAACAAAATAAAAGAAAAAACCATTAATATCCATCTCCTGGGGAGCATGAGATAACTGCTCACACCCTTAGAATATATTCCTCGAAACTTCTATGCAAATTGTATTATTTTATCTAGTAGAGAAAATTGCATTATTTATGCAGTTTCCTTATCAAATAGCTGTTCCCTGCAGATCTCGTTTTGTCTCCAAGCAAGATAAATTTAATCCTAGATGTACTCCCAGAAGCTCTGGTCCTCAATCACGTGACACTCCACCAAGAAGAGGTAGTTAATGATGCCTTTTCTCCTATGTGGATTACTTTATCAGTAAAATTTGCATGGACTGAGAAAAGGAAAAAAGCACCTCATGTATTTTCTCCTTATTCCTGGCCTAAGAAGTATGTTGTGCCAATGAGTTAGTTATTTATTTATTTATTTATTTTTTCCTGGCTGCAGATACTGGAATTGCGAATGAGAAGGATTGGGGTATCAACTTGCTAAATGAAAATGTGAGTGAGTCTGGAACCAATGAAGATGGGAGCACGTGGTACCGGGAGAGTGGAGAGGACTTGGGTGAGAATGGATATAGATGTAGATGGGCAAGGATGGGTGGTCTTTCTCATGATAATTCCTCTGAATGGAAAGAGACGGTACAATTACCATTTGACAATGCTTTTCCTTTTCCTTTTTTTTTTTTATAAATATAATTTGGTGTTTGTTCTGTCAACTAATTGCTTAATATCATCTATTAATCCAGAGACAAAGTAAGATAAGGAAATGGTGCTGGCAAGTCAGCAACATTATGTCTATGGATGAATATGTAAATATTTGTTATGTTAAAGGATCATGATGGCAAAGTGTAGTTCTATATCCAATGATTGCTTACAGGGAAAATGTTGGCATTACTTTAGAAGTTAAGGATCTATTATTAGACATCTACTTGATATCTTCCAATCTTTCTAGAGAAATATTTGATCATCCCTTGTAACCTTCTCAACAAGATGATGGGTGGTCCAATGTCCTTGACATTTTCTGCTAGCATATCTCTGATAAGATGTAGAATTTATGCAATTTCATGTTTTAATGTCAAAGAAAACATTATAAGCTTTGTAAATTATGAACCCTGTCAATATTTGCTGCAAACTCTCATTAGTGGACTTTTTACTCTTTTTGGGCATTTAAGTTACAAACTGAATATCCAACAACTCCCACAAAAAGGTTGATATGTCTGTACAGTATTGGGATAGAAGCAAAGAATGATCCATGGGCTACACATCTTAATTATTTAGATGTATTTAGGAGTTTGATGGCTTTGATGTCCCCTTGTTCAAGAATGGATTTGTTCTGTGTTAGTTTTCGTTGAAAGTTTCTTTCTCTGTGTTTAATGATGTTAGTCCTTAACACCTAATGTCAAGTAGTAATAGTTCTCACATCTCATACATAGATAATATTTTTATGACCCATCAAGTATCATCATAGGTGGATGCTGTTAATTTGGTTTATTGATCTCCATCGCAGTGGTGGGAGAAAAGTGACTGGAGCGGTTATAAAGAACTAGGTACTACTCTTACATTTCTGTCAATTATATTCACCAACTCTTATCCCATCTTGGTATTTACTTATTAAAAATAATTCTATGGGAGTAGTTAACAGTAGCATCAACTGTGGATGCATGTAATCTTGTGTGGACTCTTTAGTTTTGGAAACTTAAGACTTTATTCAAGTCTTTAGGTGGTTATGTATTTTCTCATGATAGTGCATTCATTAATTGATGGAGGCATTACTATTTTCATAATCTATAAACTGAAGTCTCAGTGATTCCTATTAAAACATTTTGAGTATCTATCTAAGGTGTTCTCTTCCTTTGAGTGGAAAGACAATCCCTTTTAGGAAATCACTCTAGGTTTACTAGAGTGATGTTTTCCCTTTGATCTCTATCTCTCTCTCCCCCTTCCCTCCCTCCCTCCTCCTTTTCCTTTGGCTAGATCTCAGTGCAGTTACAAAATATGATGAAATGGTGGTTTTATTGGGAGAAAGGAGGTGAAGATGTTAAGTTCATATTTTGAAGACACCTTTTTTTCCCTGTGGATTGCACCACAGATATAAAATTCAGTGGTGGAATTGGGTAAAAGGACTTAAACTATGTATTTCACCTAGAGCTAGTGGCTATGACCTAGTTGTTATTATTGTTTGGCTAGATGCGTACTGAGATTTCTTCCATATTGTCCTTGGGTACACACTCAATTCAGCAAGAGAATAGTAGTCTTAGAAATTTGATTGTTTCTTACTTCACTAATTATGTTATCAACTCCTATATCTATAGTAACTTTTTACCTAATTTTTAAGGAAATTCGTTTAATTTTTTCTATATTTTTTTGTTCATTCAAGAATCATTTTTGTTCATCCGACCCTAAGTATTTGCCCTGCATTACATTTTTTTGTATCCTACAACTTTGGCTATGCTTCCCAAACCCCAACCCCCCCTCTCTTGGTAAGCTCCTTCTATTTTTTTTTTTGGTGTGGGGGGGGGTGGGTGGGGGTGTGTTGGGGGTGTGGGGTAAATTATATTGACTACCCTTGTGAACTTTTTACACATCTACCCCAAAATATGCACTTATTCTTGGTCCATAATAACGTTGAAGCTTAAACTTTATGGGTAATTCTATCTTGTTTATTGATTTTTCTGCAAGTTAGCTTCATTAAGGCATTAGGAGTTCTAAATGTAGATGATGAGAGTTTATGTATTAATTTCAATGATGAGAGTTATCATCAATGTGTCCATTAAATAGATCTTGTACCTCATTTGCAACCAAATTAAGAAAAATGGACACAAGAAACACATTAAGGCCTGCAAGCCTGCAGCCCCCTCGTAAATTTGCTCCATTCTCTTGTCCTAGTTGGCTACTTGAATGTGGGACTTGAAAAAAAAATACACAAACCATTTATGTAGAATGAGAAATCTTTGCCCAAGTTGAATTCACTATGCAAAACATGCTTCAAAATATCAACCTGAGCTCACTTCTAATCTTCTTCTTCTTCTTTTTTACTTTTTTTTTAGGTTACATGACAATTATAGCAATACAACAGTTATTATTTGCAAAAGTTGCCGCCTTGTACCTTTGACTAGGTAGTAGGTGTCCCTGTAATTTCAAAAATGTAATGTACCCTAATATAGTTGTTATTCTGCTGCTTTGGCCTTGTTTGACAGTCTCAGTTGCCTGTATGTGCTGGCATCAATATGCACTTTCTACTGAATGAATCCAATGCATTGCTTGTGTCAAATTGTTACTGCAACCAAACAATTCAAGAGCTTAAGCTTGTAATGTTATGTGTGATATATTCATTTTTTGGCAAGAATGCATGATATACCCTACATCTTTGTGTTTCCTCATGCGTGGACTAGACTTGTAAAATGGGGAGCCATAAGACTCCCATTCTCATACCTTTCTGATACAGAGTTACATTCAACAATTCAGGACACATTTTTCTTCCCTTCTTATTGCTACTGTGATCACTTATAGTAATTGTCATATGCATGCTATTTTATTTTCTTTCTTTTCATTTGGATGCCTTTGTGAAAAGCATCTTTAATGCTGTTGATGCTGATAATTTAACAGGAGTAGAGAAATCTGGGAGAAATGCCGAGGGTGATTCATGGTGGGAAACATGGAATGAGGTCTTGTATCAAGATGAATGGAGGTATTAACAATTTTCTCTCTTTTGCTGTGATATGGGAAATCTTGGTAAGTTTACCCATATCTATTTCACATTCTTCATAATAATCATTTGTTAAACATACAGTAATTTAGCCAGGATAGAAAGGAGTGCACAAAAACAAGCAAAATCTGGTACTGAAAATGCAGGATGGTATGAGAAATGGTAAGCTTATTTCAAGTCTCATCATATTACTGTACACATTTGGGTGCTTTGTGGGGCCACTAATGATAGGTATTCTTGGCTAGGTGGGAGAAATATGATGCAAAGGGGTGGACTGAGAAGGGAGCACACAAGTATGGCCGATTGAACGAACAATCATGGTGGGAAAAGTGGGGGGAACACTATGATGGAAGGGGATCTGTTCTGAAATGGTTAATCTAATAATCCTTATTTGTTCAAGAAAAGCTCTGTTTTATGTTGATAATTTTGAGAAACTGGCCTCTCTTGTTTGTTCCTTCTTACTTTGTTCTTGAATATAAATTAGTAACCACTAGTAGAGAGACCTTTTAGTTCTGCAACAGAATCGGTGGAAAGGTTTCTTCCTTTTTCATTTGACACGGCTGCCAGTGGCCTATTTTATGCCTGTATTGGGAAAATTTAAGATTGAGATGACTCAAAGCAATAACTGCAAAACCTGCTCTAGAATTATGCTAAAGTGGTAGCATTACTTGTGTAATAATTATGTATTGGCCATCTCAGCATCTCCTTGTCCTACTAAAAAAAATCTTCTTTCCCTTTGTTTTCTCAGGACAGATAAATGGGCAGAGACAGAACTTGGTACCAAATGGGGAGACAAATGGGAGGAAAAATTCTTTTCCGGGATAGGTTCTCGTCAAGGGGAGACCTGGCATGTATCTCCTAGTGGTGAACGTAAGCCTTAACTTGATCCTTTTCATCATAACATTAATTAATGAATCAGTTGAGTAGAAATTCCATGCAACTTATCACAGTTGCAAAACAGTAAACAGGTTTTTCTTCTCCTGAACCAAAGAACAGAAGCTTTTTCTCAAGTCACAACTTGCTCTCTTTCAATAGTAGTAAATAATTGCGTTTAATTTTTCTTCCACATGTGCCTTGAACTTAGACTAAGAAAAATGTTTGACGTTAAGATGGCAATGCCTTTTTAGAATAGAACCTAGAAGTGTCTCCATATGTGCTTATATGAATTCTTCAGATAGCCACACCTTTAAAATGCTGCTGAGGAAGTTTAATTTGGGGCATGCTGGCCCAATGGCACTTGCTATGTTTTGTGCCAGCAGGTTTATCAAGCAAGTTTTGACTTTAGTATTTAGATTTTCCTTTTCTTGGAAGAATTCTAGCACCCAAAAGTAACAGTTACGTGTTACATATTTACTTTTCCTTCATCAACTGAAACCAAAATATTTTAACACCTTTGAAGCATGTACTTGTCAAATGGAACCGTTTTAGTTGATTCTTCTAAATTGTGTTGTAGCTGAGAAGGGTGGGAGGGCCTGCTTCCATGTGTTCACATTTTACTTCTTATTTTTTAAGTCTTTTTGGTGGTAGCTTAGAACTTGGCAAGTTGTAAAATTAACCTTAAGTGTAGACTAAGGGGGACCAAATTCCGAACCTTGAGAGTCCAAGAAATGCTCCAGGGTCAAAGGGTTATTTGCATGTTCAGATTTTATGTAGTTGTTATTATGATTTAGTTTTAGCAAGGGGCATTAAGTTCAAGTCTGTTAGCTCTTGATTTAAGCACTTGATAGGCATTTTTGGGTGTAGAACTTTTTTTCAGTATATGTTGTTTTTCCTTTCTCTTGGATAATCAACCAATTTAACTGAGGTAGAGTTTAGCCATAAAATGGAGATTGAGTCAAATATTGAGCTTAGGGTACCTCACAAAGCTCCTTTGGTTTCATTGTCTTCAGCAAAGCTATAAAAATGAGTAGCATTTTTTTGCCCCTTGCTCTCATTGAAATATAAGGTTCATTCAACTGATAACTTTTGTATATGTCTTTGTAGGATGGTCAAGGACATGGGGAGAAGAACACTTCGGAAATGGGTATTATACCATCCTTTTATGTTGTGATTTATTAACTGAGATATTTATGTGTGACTTTGTTCATATTCATGAAAATTATAGTTGGTTTGAGTCATTTCTTTTTTTTTTCTCCCTCCTTTTAAAAATTTAGTTTCCAGAATTTTGAGAATTCTATTTGCTAATATAAACTTTTCAAAAGCTCACCTTTCTCTACTTCATGTACTCTGAAAGCTTGACTTGAACCCGATATAATTAATTATCACTCAGAATTTCACGTTTTTGCAATTTCACTCAAAGGCCACACTTACATTGAGGTTCCAAAAAGATAAGATGCTATATTGCGGGAAATTGAAAGTTCAGATATTTTCAAATAAAGAATTTTTTTCCTTCTTGATGAATTCAGTCATCAAATGAATGTGTAAGAATATAACCCGATAAGATGGTTTTAATGCTGTTTCAATTTCTCAATTTATCAGCAAAGTGCACAAGTATGGAAAAAGCACAACAGGGGAAAGTTGGGATATTGTGGTGGATGAGGAAACTTACTATGAGTAAGTTGACAATAAAAATCCGTAAACTATTGCATATGTGTGTATATCTATCTATCTAGAAATTAAAATTCTGATTACCAATTGTCAAATTCATTCATTTCATGAAGGGCTGAGCCTCAGTATGGTTGGGCGGACGTTGTTGGTGATTCAACGCAATTGCTATCAATTAAACCTCACGACAGGCCACCCGGTGTTTACCCAAGTCTTGACTTTGGTTCTACTCCTACCCCACCTAATGATTCTCCAGATTCACAGTCGTCCCCTTCTTCACAATGACAGGCAGATATGCAGCCTTGCTTTCCATTTCAGGGCTCCAGGCTGTTCTTGAAATTTTAATTATATCCAAACTCATTCTTGGGTGCATGTAATATATTTATTCCATTAGTTCATTCTTTAGACTTGTCGGTGCTTTGAAGACTTAAAAAGCATGCCATGTGCATTAGCTGATAGTGGTAGTTCAGTTATCTTGTGGGATACTCAAAAGTATTCATCAGTGATTTTGCAAATTTCTTGTTCTAACAGTTCACACCACTACAGCTCTCCTGGCTCTCTTGCTTGGAACAGCGGCCTGAGCCTTAAAGAAAGGAACACCAACTTTGCGGCATATGGTTATTTTGCATGCTCACCAGTGATCAAAGAATGAAGTCCCATAACACAAGCAATTGCACATTCACATATGTAAATGCCTTTGGGGAACAAAGTCATCAAAAGCTCTTAAAACCACCACACTTGAGACATCTACTTTGTAGAGCACAGCTTGCAGTGGAGATTTAGGTGGAAGATAATCACTGAAAGAGCAACAAATTGGAACCATTGACAAATGAGTGTGCAAATTTTTGTGCGGAACATGTTCTTAATGCCTAAACACAAGACAAGCTGACATTTTCTAATCACAAAAGCAAAATCATGTCTTTCTAATCTATCCGTTAAAGAAAAAGCAATGATGATGACTGGATCTGACACGTAAATAGCATGGGAGGAGCTGCCTCTAATTTTCATATCCAGCTTCTCCAAGCAAATCATGATCCGAGTACCACGCAATTCGACAACAGCCATCCGAATAATTAAACCGACCGATACAAAAGGCATCTTAACACCGCTCCAACTTCAGCTTCCAAGTGTCCATGGCGAGTTTAGGAAAGGTTACGATAAAGCAGACCTCCAGGACGTACTTCCTTCGAACATTTTCTTCACACATAGATATATACATCCATACATACATATATGCAATCCTGAAATCCATTTCCAGCCTGGACATTGCAGTAAAGGACTCGAAGGATATCTGACCTGGACAGCTAGACTGAACTGTGCCCCATGGAAACAATTGAAGCTTTGGTATTTGCTGTAGTTCAAGGGGCACAGCAAGTAGAGCCATTCTGTGAAAGCACCAACATATCAAGAATGAGGAAAATTCAGTGAAATTTTCTGGTGACCTGAATGTTACCAGAGAATAAATTAGTCAGATAGGATCTCTTCCAGCATAGGTTCCTCATATTCTGAACTTGTTTCATTAAATCGACCCCTCTCTGAAGGAGTACTTTCATCATTTTCATCATCAAGGTCAGCCAACTCCCCTTCATCATTGGTATGTTGATCGTCAATGACATCCACATACTCCTTAATCGTCTCATTTCCCTTGCCAAATTTTCTAGGCAATAAATTTTCCATTGCTTTATCATCAAATCCTTTGCAAATGCAGGAGGACGGGTTCTCATGGAACTCACCCTTCCCTGGTCTCATCTCCATTGGATCGCCCATGAAGCCCTTCTGATATTTACGAACTTTAGAGACAAAAAAATTCCAAGAGATGTTTTTCCTGTTTGTAAACAGCCGATAAAGTTTCCTAGCATTTGGTCGGATGGTAGGTTTATGTCCAAAATATCTTCTGCAAGACCAGGAAAAATGTACAGGAAAATGCAAATAAGAGTCATTGTAGGGGGGGGAAGAAATGCAGAAGTTATTTACCTTCTACCAGCTAGTATTCTAGCCATGTTCCCATTGTTGTTGGTAACAAAAACGTCACTTTCATCACAGACAATAAAATCAAGTGCAGCCATGCGAGAGGAAAACAAAGAAAATTGTTCCAGTTCTTCTTTTCTGGCTATTGTCTCTTTGGTATGGAAATTTGGGAAGAGTGCTTTCAAAGGTGCCAGAGAATTTTCCCCTTCATACACGTCACCAGATGCCACATAGATATGCACATCATTACCATATCCCAGTGCTCTCAGCATCAGGCCAACTTCTTCAGGAGTCAGGGGACATCTGCCTTGCCTCAATGTCTTCTCAGGGCTGCGTAACTGTTCATTATTTATCTCTTAATGAGGTTCAAGAAGGGGCATATAAGAATTCAAGTGTTAAAATTACAAAGTTTGGAGCATTGGGCATTTTGTACTATGCAAGAGACAAAAGTATTACTTTGCAAAAGTCCTTACATGTAAATTGTTCCACCTCTTCCTAATTGCTCCCAGTTCCTTTTTTTCCTTTTCTCCTCCTCCGTAGTAACATCCAGAGAATGCCAGCATATCAGGCTCAAACCTTTGAGAACAGATGTCTTGTTTCATCAATCATATGAAGCACATTTCTAACTTGATGAGTTGTGCTCAGTTCTTAATGAAAAATCAACTGCTTAAATTCTTACAACATCCAAAAGACATTGGTTACACTAATTCATGGGAGAAGGGGATGTAATATCAAACTTTTAAATTAGGGTTATCTACTAACAACTACGGCACAGCAGTTTATAAAAGTTTCTGTGGTGGACTTGATATAGCAGAACAATTATATACTTACAACAGTGGCCCTCAGCTCTGATAGATTGCTTCTGGTATGGTCATCCCCTAAGGGGATGTACTATCAAACTTTTAAATTGGGGTAATCTGCTAAGAACTACAGTAGAGCAGCTTATAAAAGTTTTTATGGTGGACTTGATTTAGAAAAGGTGATGACTGATGAGAATGTGAACTCAACCATTAATGCATTGGAGAGACTATTCCTTATTCTGTGCTGAATAAATTTATAAAGCACCAGCTAAAACCAGTGAAATCAAAGGGCATTACTTGAATGCTACTGCTCTATTGCCATAGAATTGAAAGTTGTTATTGTAATGCATGACTACTTAAAAGAAGGATTCAATACTTTGGCCATTATTGTCAAGATACCGTCTATTTCTTCCATGCAACGCATGCAGCTATTGATGGAAAAATCATGTTATGCACTTTCATGTACTAGCTAAAGCCTTATGTATATCTGTTGAAGATTAAATTTGCTTTGGTATTGTAGCAGTTAAACTTGAAGGAAATAAGAGGAGTTTATGCAAGGGGTCATAGGAAAGTGAAGAATTGATGGGCACCACTTGGGGGACTCGTGAATTAATAGTACATTCAGTAGGAAGTCAGCAGCAAATACAAATAAATAGTATGTATCAGTAAAAAGGTAAATAATAGTAAATTTGGAGGGAAAGTCTCACAGACGTGGAGTATAAATAAAAAGAGTAGCAGGAGAGAGAAAGTATTTAGAGTATTCTTTCAAAAGACTTGAAGTCCTGCATGAGGTGCAAATTTGCTCTGGTTAGCCTCTCTCTCTCACTTTTTCTCTAAGATTCTGTTCAACATTCTTCAATTTCTCTGGCTCTATCAAGCCCCCTCTATTAGATTATGAAGGAAGACATTAATCCATATTAAAAAGAAAAAATTACTGGAGAATCATCCGTATTTATAAGCTCTGGCCACAATTTCAATTCCAGCATTCAGAGACAAGGGAAGACACTTTCTTTAACAACAGCAAGATCCACGTTAGTATAAGTGCATGAACAATCAAAAACAGCTATGGGAAAACAAGATAGATAATATAACGAGTCAATAATATCACCTGAGGTGGACAGCAATAAAATGTTTGCTTCTAGCCCTCATTCGTTGGACTAACTTTTGGCCCGTTTCTTGTATTGTGTTGGTGAAATCCAAAGCATGGTAATTTACTCGACATCTTAGTTTCTGCAAATTTGTATCCAACCTGTTTGCGAGTCTGTAATCAAACTTGGTGAGCTTGACAGCCTGTTACATTAAGGAGATCATTCCTCATTGTAATCTTTGAACAGGGAATCAAACTAAGCTACATATCTTAAAGAAAACAAAAATACTTTTTAGTCTGTTACTAAATTGTGCCCAAAACCAGCATGGGGTCATTCACTTTGTAGCATGAGAAGCTACATGTGAAACTGTGAGGCAAAGCAAACTTTTCATGCCGTGACTCAGACATGAATTCCACACAGTTATGGTATATGTACATCTGTCATGCTCTGAAGTTAAAGCATATTGATTGGAGTAATTGCAGAGGAAATCTTAAAGGTTATAGATAAATATAGTTCAATCCTAAATGTTTTAAGATGCCCTGGAGCATTTCATACAGGATTTATATGATTAATTTAGGATCCTCTTTTAGAGCAGCTATGTAACATGTTAGGACTTATTTGACTCCCTCAAGGCATATAACATTGAACTGAATCTGACTTCCAATGTAATCATGTCCCTTCCCCTTAATAGTGTAAAAACCAAGCTAGCATGCAAGCAACTGGAGTTTGGCTTGACATTTACTCAAAAGCATATTTTGACCAAAATTGAGTTTCATCTTGATCTCAAATTACTAAGCTACTAATCAAGTTGAGCTGGAGCTTCAACCTATTTGACTCATCAAGCTCCCCACCTAATTGAGCTCAAGTCAAGCTTAAGTGCATGTCGAGAAAAAGAAATTTGAAAATCAAGCTTAAACAGGCTTAGTCTAGTAGATCTCAAGTTCAAGTAACACTTAGAGTTGAGCTTAGTATGTTCAACTTGATTCACTTCTTTTACAGCCGTAGTCACAAAGGCCTACTCAAAATTAAGTGTATACGACTGCCTAGAAGAATGAACTCCCAAAAGGTCCATTAAATTCAACTACTGTATGGTAAAGATATCAGCAAAAACATTTGGAAACAAAGATGTCAGCTAATGATCGTCATAATTTTGCAATGCCAGCATATCGAGATGAAGCACATAAAAATGCTCACTTGAACGTCAGAATAGTATCTGATATAAACTGGTAGACAGCCAGAGAGTGCACACCTATCAAATATGCATCAATTTTGAAGGGCAAGGAAAGAAAAGAAGAAAAGGCAAAGTAGCTGTCGTAACATAAAAAAGCTTTCTTCATGACAAAGACTCTTACTATGCAAAGGGAAGCAAAAGGTATGGCACGAAAACTTTTTACATCTTGCTTTCAATATTATTGTAAAGGTTATCCCTCCCATCCATCAAAATTGAAAATCTTCCAAAGCTAATGGTGCTGCATGACCAAACCACTTTCCTCAATTGCAAGCAGAACCCCTTGTAGACATATTAAGCTGAAAAATGATTCTTGTTCAAACCATGCATGGGCACTAGAAAAGACTGTTTTCAAGCTGAGAAAAACATACAGAAACCAAACCTCGAGAAATGGTTGGATCAAGCTTAAAACAAACAATCATAAGTTCACAGGAACATGAGAACTTACATGTCTTCTGACAAGAATGGGCAATACACGAATTTGATAGCATCTTTCATTACATTTCCTGGGCACAAGCATGGTATGCAATCCAATGGCCTTGCCTCCATTCTTAGGAAGCTCCTTTATAACTCTAACATCTCTTTTGAGAAATGAGATAAACCAATCAACGTCAAAGATATCAGAGAAGTTACTGCATGGCCAAACAAAATAATTCCATTATCTATCCTTCAAGGTGGAATCTCTCATTTATCCAAAAGACTAATTTCTCTCATCTGTTAGGATTTAAAAAAAGAAAAAAGAAAGAAAGAAAAAAAAAGGAAAAAACAGAGAGAGATCTTTACATTCAACAATCTTTTGTCTTCATTCCATGCCTTACCTGGAGTCCTTCCAGAAAGACCTCTGGTCTAATGTAGGAACAACAAGTGTGGCATTTAAAATGCGGGCAGCAACAACAGCATCAGTTATCTGGAAAAAATCTACATGATGAATTCAATTCTTAAAACATGTATGCCAGAGCTAAGAGTTAAAAATTTACATCAACCGATCAGTAGACCATTTGGGAGATTCAATAACAAAGAATCGAGCGGTATTCTATCACCATGAAAAGGTAAATTTATATCGCCTTTCCTCCACAATGTTGAAGATAAAGTAGTCGAGATTATAGAAATTCTTTTGGGTTGGGGGAGCAATGCAGTCATAATTAAGTCATGCTTATGAGAAAGACAAGGATGACTGGTGAACAATTTGCCATAGGCCCATAAACATGAGATTGTTATACCTCGAAATTTAGTTATAAGATTCCAAGATGAGAAATGTATAGACATTTCAGCCATTAACTTCCTCATAGACAGTTCAAAAGAAAGCATTGAAGATGGGCAAGAACTTAGAACAGTAAGCAAAATGGAATTTATGTTATTCTGGAAAGAATGTGAATTGAAAACATGACTTCACAGACTCTGAGAGATGAAGTTAATTGTGAAAGATCCATAAAGCTTACTTCGTCATGCTTACACTTGCTTTAATATTAAGCTGTTGAGCCATTAAGGATATTTCTCACAAGGTACAGCATTCAAATGACTGCTTGACTATATAAAAATATGTGGCGGTGATTTATTTAATTTAGGAACAGATCAAACCAATCAAAATAGCTTCCTCAATTTGGGTTGCATCAAGAGATGCCAAGTGCCACAGCAACAACACTAAGTCACTCAATCCACCAAGAAATAAAAACTTATTAACCCACCCCTGTCCTCTGTTGATTGAGGCCTCCACTTGTCTCAATCATCAAATACCTATCTGGTTTAGTAATAGCTCCAGCTTCTGCAGTGCAGTTGAATACGTATTACTATACATGCATAGAGAAAAATTGCATGCCATTTTTGTAGAAGTAAAAAAACAATGAGATCTTGGGCAAGCAATATTTTACACAGATAAATAAGATGACGTAGAAAATGTAGGATTTCTCCCTAATATGTATGGGCTAGCCAAATAAATTCTAGGATTAGGGAAACAAAAAGAAATGCACAAAAAAATGAATTAACATTTTCAGGGGATCCAAAATTCAGAAAATAAAATACTATTTGAGCAGCAATAGTGTAGTTGCAACCGCAATCTAATCAATTATTAAGAATAAGAGTAAAAGAAAGCAAGAACACTGATTGGAATAATATCAGGCAAAGGAAAAACAAAGGAAAGATAATCGTGAAAGAGATTCCCACCAGCAAAAGAGTTGCTTGGATTGCTGCATCCATAGTAAAGCTTGGAATTCTTAGAGGTCCAAATATCACGATCCAATCTACTCTCTCTACTCTAAACAAAAGAATGGTGATAAATATGATGAATGTTTCTACCTGGGTACATTCTAAAAAATTTGAACGCATTTGGCCTATTTTATGAATAACAACCAAGTTTACAAAATAAGATATCTATAGTTGGCATAAGACAGGAAAAATATTCTTTTTCTTCGTTTCAAATTCAACTCTTATTTCTATTACTAGAAAACCACAATTCTTGTTTACCTCATGGTATAACTTACTTAATATTCCAAGTATCACATCGAAACATCCCTGATATGTTTGTAATGCATAGGTTGTCGCATACAAATTGATGACATTGCTCAACTTAATGCACACAAAGAGCTTACTGGGTGAATTAAATCTCACAATAAGCTCATGAGTAGTGGCAGATTATGACTAAATAAAATTTTCTCCATATTACTGCTAGTAATGCTCATTAATAGTTTGGTCCCAATTTTGGTACAGCTTGTCGAAATCATAAAAAATCCTGCATTTGCCACTGCTCATGCGGTGTATGGACGATTTTGTATGAGAGCGTATTTGAGCTCGATCTTACACTTATAATTTCGTCTAACTTCAACAGTTGAATTTAAATCCAATTCGGTGTAAAGGCCTAATCAAGCTGAAACCTATAACAAGCTCGATAAATTGGATCTCGACCAAGTTTGAGATAAGCTTTGCGTTTCTGAGCTCGAGTTACATCATCACTCATCTTGATTTCACCACTGTCCTTATCCCTATCCGTACCGGTGAGACAGCTTGATTAGAATCACAATTACAAGATTACAACATTACAACATTTCATTACAGAAACTATGAAATTCGAAAGTTAGTTGGTCGCTTAGTTTCCAATTATAAGAAGCAATTAGATCTCAATATCATAGATTTATAAGAATGAGGAACTTTTTAGTATGAACACTGACCGGAACACGAACCACCGTGATTCCAGTGACGCCATCAGCAGCTTTATCTTCATCGTTCTTTAACTGTAATGACAAAACCATACCAAAAGCATCATTTAGAAGTTTAACTCTAAACATTTTCATAATTGAACTTGTAATAGATGCACAGAGAGACAGGGGGGGGAGGGGGGAGCGAGAGAGAGAGTACAGTGACGGAGAGATGGCGGAGGTTGAGAGTGCCACCCGGATTGGATGGAAGAGCGAGGAGAGAGACGAAAAAGAAGATTAGAAGAAGGAAGGCGGAGATTGCTGGCAGGACAAGTTGCCGGAAGCGATGGTAATTGCGGTGGCGACGCCGCACTGAAGCCATGTGTAGCAACGACGCTGGAAATTCGGAGCGCGGGCAACTCTACTAACTCAATCAGCCAGTTACTTTCTCTCTCCCATGTTCCTGTTCAAGAGCTTTTTCTTAAATATCTTTTTCTTTTCAATTCTAGCTATCTATGAAGCGCTCCATTTCGTGTGTTTATCTTTTCGTTTCCTTTTTACTTTTTCAATTCCGATCTATCCGTCGAAACCAACACTTGACTTTATAACTAAAACATTGTCTGTTTACCAAAACTGGTCTAATATTTACCTTTTAAACAATTCATACGTATCATCTCTAATATTTGCCTTTTAGAGAATTTCATACAAAATATATTTATTTAATTATTTATGATCTTGTTTACATGTAATGCTGATACAACATGCACTAGTATTAGAGGTGAGCCAGCAATAACATTATACCTTATATTACATCTCCTATAATGTTCTACTTAATTAAATAAGTTCTTCTTTTAAATAAAGATTAGAAGTTATAAAATATATCTTACCTACAATTTTTCAAAACTACTCTCACAACAAGGGATATAAGTATAACGTTTCTATACTCTATTGTCTATACCCATTATAATATATAACTTATATTATGATGTATGTAGGTATATAGGATACAAGTTTGAGAAGTTATCTTATATCTACTTTATAAAAATTATTAAGTAATTGTAATGAATATAAAATATTATTATATTTCTACTTTAAGCTCTATCATAAAGGTAAAAAGAAATGAATACGTAATTTATTGTCCAAGCTCATCACCTATAAGAAACCATGAAGAATTTTTAACTTTATTTTCTCCACATCTTTCTTATCTTATCTCTACATTTCATTTTTTTCATCTTTCTCATCTTATCTCTTCCCTGTTACTAACCTTTTTATTGTTATAATTTTTTCATCAAATATTATATTTATAAACTTATCGTAATGGATTTGTTGTTATATATTTTAAACAAGTAGACTAAATTTTTTAATAAGTGTAAGATATGTACAAGTGAAGGATATATCTTTTTCATGAATATAACTCTTGCTTTGTAATGTCACTTTTATTCAAAACCTTGAAATAAGGTAAATTTTTTAATGTTACTTGGAGATGTTGAAAATTTACCTCAAAGTTTCAATAATGCAATTGAAAAATTTTACATAGGTTCCTCTACATATCCAAGCCCTATAGATTTTACGAGATATATGTTCCAAGCTAACTCCTAAGTATTATAAGATAGATTTAAATTCCAAAATTAAAAGCTTATGTTTATAAGAAAGGATATGGGTTGAACTTTATACCTTACTCACTCTATAGTCACTTACCCTCTATTGTTATATTAAAAATATGGACATTTTATATGATTTTAGTTAGATTTAACTTCAAAAAAAAAATAATTGTGAGATTAGAAAATTGCATCATCCTACTAATTATAATTATTTATTCCTTTAATTAGAAAAATCACCTTCCACTGATATGTTTTGTGTCATAAAAAAAATCATTTCTATTGTAAAATAACCTCCATTCTATTTAAACAAACAATTCCTATATTCAATAGATTTAAAACATTGATATATATATATATATATATATATAGTTTAAACAATAAAAAATAAATTTTCACTAAGTGCATTATTTAAGCAAAAAATAGTTTGTAATATAAAGCATTAACATAAAAGTAGTAACATATAAGCATTAATATAGGCATTATCATATAAGCAAAAAATAGACTATAATCATTAAAAGATAAAACCACCACAAGCAGCAAAGCCAGACTAGTGCGATATTTGCATTAACAAGTAAATATAAGTCTTATGAAGATATACCTATTCAGAGATGGAGATTCTCATTATAATATAAGAAAAGAAGAAGAAGATAGGAGAAAAATTGAAACATAAAAAAATTATTTCATTAAAAAATAAGGACATTACATTTGGATCATTTGATCAAAACAAAAGAAAATATTAAGCAAAACCTACAAAGATATTTGAGTACCTTAGAATTGAAGCATAGGTAAGTTTTTTAATTTTGGAAGATTAAAAGAAAAGTATTAGCTTAAAGAAAAATGAAAGATAAAGTGTATAAAGGAAGAGGAAAGATGGAGGAGAGGAAAATTTTAGAGAGAAATGGGGAAAAGCCATTAGAAGAAAGAATTGAGATACCCCTTCAAGAGAAAAAAGTCTCTTATTTATAAGAAAGAAAGCTGACAAGGTACTATAAATAAATAATTATGGCATACAATTCACTATAGTAAGCAGTGAAAAGTAAATCTTTACAGTAGACGTTTCACTGTAGTAAATAGCGAAAAGTTATTTGTCATTATTGTACACTGTGATAGATGTGAAAAGAGTATTTCTATTAGTATTTTACAGTGCAAAATACATTAAAATTACATTCAAAATACATTGTTTACTATCTAAGGATCACTTAAATCTATTCCGTAGCAATCATTTTCATCCATATTACCACTGTGATGAAAATCAGATTCTAAAGTTGATTCATTTAAACATGCCATTGCTTTCTTAATTAGTTCTTTCATTTGTTCTGAAGAACAAACATGAGCCATTGAAGACATTAAAAACCCTTTGTCATGGAAAAAAAAGGAGTTAGAGGATTTGAAAGAGTAGGAACATTTGCTAAAATTATTAAAGATTTTTAATTTTTTTCTCTATTTTAGGACAACAGTTTCTTCAACTTTATTCTACATTTTAAATCTATCCCACCATTTAACTTTATATTTTTTAGTTAAAATGATAGTTTTAGATTTATTGTCTGTTTTATACTCGTAAAACCATATCATTACCTAAGAAATGTTGATATGCATGAAATAAAATATATTCTTTTTGAAGCATTGTTCATAATTTATTGGGGCATATTTGTCTAAGAATATGGTATGTTCATTGCGGGCATTCTCATGAATTATTTCATTGGTGACACCAAATTCATCCCACTAGTGTACAAACTAGTAAAGAAGGTTTTTTGAAGAAAATCAATCAAGTGTGTGATCTCTTTTGGTTCATTCGAAAAAAGACATTCCACCATACTTGCTTATAATCATAATAATTATAAGTGGTTCTGTAATTTGGTTGTAGGTTCATTTGGAATTTAATTGGCATTGTAAGATGGCTAAACTATTCAGTAAAGTTAATGACCTTATGAATTTTAGTTGTCGAGTAACTTATTATCTTTTTAGATTCAAAATGTTTAAATAAGACTAATCCAGTTTCACTTAAAATTTTTTCATAAAAATCAATTGTTTTGTAAAAAGCATATAGGATAAAAGTAAAATTTTCAGTGAAAATTCTTTTTGCATAATCATATGGATCCTTTTCAAAAAGATTCTTTTCAATTAAAAATATATATTTGAAAATTCCTTTAGTAAAAAATTTTTATTTTTGAGGGACTAAAAGCATCCTAGATAAAAATACCACCTCGGTCATTTTAATATTTTGACTTGATAATTGTCTAGGTGAAATTATTTCTTCTACTTGTTATGTATTGGAAATCATTGGGGGAGTCATTAAGATAGTCATTGGTTAATGTAGAATAGTTGTCAGTGCTCTGAGAAATTTAGGGGTTATCTAAACCTCGAAGATTGCAAATTTTTCATTATTAGAAAACATTGGTTTAATTTAGGAGGACATTGTAGATAGCTCATTTCTATGAATCATTGAAAATGATTCATTTTTTATTGTTAGTGGTGTATTTTAGGGTTTTGTCACATTAAGCCATAGGCCTTTTTTGTGGGTTAAGGGATCTTTCCCCTTACCTTTATCCTTTTCGGGAGGTATCTCTCCATAAAAATTCATGAATAAGAAAATCGGGAAGAGAATTAGATAATCTATTGACATGTGTTATTTTGAAATAAAAAATAAATAAAATCACTTATCGTCTGGCAAAAATTTGTTTAGAAGTAATATTTTAAACATCTTTTTGTAAAACATTTTTTTTTTAGCATTACAATCAATTCTTAAAATAATTTTTTTATTTAACAAGTCCCCTTGAAATTTGGAAATTGTTAATACAATTATTGAAATTTCTTTTTTGATTGTGGAGTAATTCTTTTGGCATTCATTCTTATGTTTTGAAAAAAATTGAACAATATATTCATTATCATTTTGTTTTTGTTTAAGAATTCTATCAAATCCTATATTAGATGTATCTGTTTCTACTATTTTGAACAATGATTGATCCATAATATGAAGATATGGAATTTCTTTGATTTTTTCTTTAATTTGTCGTACTACATTAGTATGAAGTTTTGTCCATTGTGGAGGATTCTTTTTAAGTCTTTGATAAACATTAAGATTTGGAAAGAAATCTACAACATAATTCAGATTTTCTAAAATTCTCTGAAGTTGATTTTTATCTTTAATTTTATTAGGAAATTTAGATATAAATCCTATTGATATTTGAATTGGGATTATTATTTCATTATATATGTTATGCCCTAAGAATCTAATCTTATTTCAAAAAAGAAAAATCTTAGAGGGGGACACTGCTAAACCACTCTTTCTTACAATATTGATGAAAATTTTAATATGCTTAAAATGTTGGTCTATGTTAGAGGAAAATATTAAAACATCATCAATGTATACAATTATAAAATTTGAATAATCATTAAAAATTTTATTTATTATTCTTTGAAATTCAAAGGGAGTATTTTTCAATTCGAAAAACATTACATTCCACTTATACTGACTAAAAGAGACAGTAAAAGCAATTTTATATCTATCATTTTATTTAATCTAAATTTGCCAAAATCCACATTTCATATCAAATTTTGAGAAAGTTTTTGCATTATGTAATCTATTGAGTAAATCTTTTTTTATTAAATATTGGAAACCTAATCCATTTTAAAGCATTGTTAAGAGACTTATAATTTATTACAAATCTTGCTACTCCCATTTCAATTTCAGCATTTTTATTAACATAAAATACAAAATAACTCCAAAGAGATTTGCTCTTACAAATTAATTTTTTATTAAGTAAATCCTTAATTTCATTTATACAATGGTTTATAATTTCATTATTCATTTGGGAAGGTTTACCCTTGGTCGAGATAACATTTTCATTAAAATCATTTTCATATTGTAAATCAACAATGTGTGATTTACATTCCCAAAAAACATTTGGTAATGTTGAACATATTGAATTTTTAATTTTTAATTCCAAGTCATAAATTCTTCTGTTTAGATTTTTATTGAAAAATTGAGTTTCAATTTTTTTGAATTCAAGATCATTTTTTAAAAACATTAAATGTTTTTCTTTACTTTCAATTAAGTAGTTTAATTCTGAGATTGAATTTTCTTTTAATTTATTTAAATATTTGGTTTGAGGTTTTGAGACAAAATTAAAATTAATTTTCTTTTTTAAATGATATGTCTCAATACCTTTATGGTTTACAAAAAAGGTTGGATTAAATTAATAAAAGGTGTTCCTAAAATAACATTTTTCTTTAAATTACAAGAGTAAAAGCAGTTGTAAGCCCTAAATGTAAGCTTTGTAACTATAGTATCAAGCTTAATATATAAAATTTAAGGCGATCGGCTAAATGATCCGATTGAGCCTAAATTATAAAATAAAGGTAGAAATATTAATAAAAATGACTTTCTAAGTTTGAATTTAAAAAAATAAGAGAATATAAAATTTTAAAATTTTAAGTATATTAATTGTTATTTATCAGAAATGCGTAAAATGCATTCCGATAACTAACGAGTCGTTAGAGATAAATTATATACACACTAAAAATCATGAAATAACATAAATAATATTTAGGAATATTTATTTGTACCATATATAAATTTACATGTAAGTAGAAATATACGTAATTACTTAAAATACGCGAAATAGGCTAAAATAATGTTAAATAATTAAGGAAAAATCAAGAAAAATTAAAAAACAAAAAGGAATGATCCAAATTTGAGGCATAGCAGCTTGAAAATAGAGAAACAAAACTGACCAATTAAAATGCAATAAATAGAAAATGAGAAAAAAAAGAGAGATAAGGCTCATGTCACCTCAATTTAATGTACAAAAAATCTCTAAGACATCTATGAATACCCAAAATTTTACAAAAACTCATTTAGGATGTTTAGAACTGTAGAAAATTAGAGAGATTCGAAAACAAAGGGTAAATTAAAGTTTCCAAAAAATTTATAAAAATCTGTACAATTAGGGCCTTAGAGGAGAACTAACACCTAATGAGCACTTAAGAGTGGATGACTACCACCACCACATAGTAGTAGCAACGCTTAGACTGACCTACAAGGCCTCGGTGGCCAAAGTAGCTAACGTCGGTAAGTTCAAAGTTCTACTCGATTTTGCTTAAATTGTTAAAAATATAAAAAATGTTTGAAAAATTATGAAACTCGTTATTTTGAGTTATTTTATTATGTATATTTATAGAAAAATTTTATTATAATAAATTTATGTCTATAAATATGCTATCCTTAAGAAATTGCTTAAAATTAAGCTTTGTTTGGTTTAGAAATAAATGACTTTAAGAATTAGTTTTAAGCTCAAAATTTTTGTATAGACTAGTTAAAGCATTTAAAACAATACTATGAAGCCTTTTTTCAAAAATAAAATTTTGAAATTTTTTATAATTTTTAAGCTTTAAAATGATACATAAAATGGGTAATTTTAGGTTAATTAGATAATTAAATAGATAATTATCAATTTAGTATAGAATTATATGTTTTAGGATGTTGAAATCTGATAAATTATGATATTTATAGCATTTAGGGTGTTAGATGCAATTATTAAGGTATTATGTAGTAAATATGTAATAAGTAAAAATAGTATATTTTGAGTTAATTTTTGTAATTTAGGGTAATTAAATGTAAAATCTGATTTGGGATCAATTTAGATATTTTGAGATGTTAGTTAGTGTTAGGTGATGATATTTGAAGTGATAAAAATATTAGATATGTATATTATGTACATATTAAGTAATAATATATAATATGCAAATATAAGAAATAAATGAGTAGGAAAACATTAGGTTAAAATTGATATTATAATGATAATAATAATAAATGCAATAAATCTAATAAGAAACTTAAATTTAGGTATTTATATGAAAAATATAAAATTTTCTCACATCGAGAATAATTTCAGTACACTAATAAAGATAAAAGTGTACCGGATAGAATAGAATACCGATTTAGGACCAAAAGTGATAATTAGGATACTCGAGCCTAATATGATTAATTTTACATTAGTGTTCGGATCTCATTTTTAGGATTTATGCATAATACTCATAAGTGGAATTAATTTAAAACCTGAATTGAAATCGAAACCTAGAATGAATCGATAATACATAGTAAGATATTAACAAAAATCTTAGTTAAATCTTAATCTAAAGTTGATATATAACATAAGGATACAAATACTAAAATAGTATTTATATTATAAGAGACGCAGAGACAAGTCAATCTACAACGAGTTGAGTGAGCGACTTAAGGATTTTAGGTAAGTTGGGATTAATACGTTTTATCGTATTTCGAAGTACTAATTTATAGTACTCGGAGGCTTAAAATTGTATTTGTTAAATAATCGATTGTATGCATGTGTTTGTTTTTGAGTTGATGATATGATTTGATTTACTACTTTAGCTTCTACTGTATGGTTTATATGAAATGATTGATCACCTTAAATTGGACTTAATCAAATATACGACTTGTAAATATGAATCAGACCTGCATAGCAACCCATTAGGGGAAAACCTAAGGTTTTTCGGCCAAATACTGACTCCTTCGAAAGGGGTAGTGCTGGATAGCATAATTAGTCCCTTCTTTATCCTTAGTCGAACTAAGTGACAGGTGAGAAAGTCATAGCAAAAGTGAAGTCAATGGTTCAATGGTAATCACGGGAGGAGCAGTGTCTCTATTGTATAAGCCTGGGTTTGGTTGTGAGCTATTGCATTAATGGAAACTCCTTAACCCAGATTAGAGTGAGTGCAATTTCTCTAATCTTACAACGAGCCAGATAACATCATGCGATGGTATTTGCTTAAATATATATTATACCTAATAATTTGGTTAATAACCCTATTTGTATTTGTTGTATGGTTTTAAGCCTCCATCCTAACTTACTGAGTTATCATTGCTCACATCCCTATAGACTTTGTTGTAGGTGCTAAATGAGAAGTGACCTATGTTATGACTCTAAGGAGTGCCTAATAGGATTGTCTCAAATTTCCATATTACGTGTACACCTGTAATATGAAAACCATCTTATAAGTCAGAGAGTATAAGACTTTAATTAGTTAGTCTCTAGAGTTTCAAATTTTTAATTTATAAACTTATCGTATTATATGAATAACTACGAATATCTAATATTCCACAGTTCCTTAAAACCGCAGAGAATTGGTATTCTCTACCAAACGATAAGATTACGTAGCAAAGTTCTAAAACTTAAACTTACGAAAATTATAAAATCTAAATATAGTATTAATAATTATATATAATAATTCAAACCGTTTATATAGTCTACCTTCAAATTCTAACTTTTATGCATCTCAATGCTGGTATTTAACACTCAGCTCTTAACTCATGCTCGATTATCTAGTAACCTATAAAAGAAGACTATTGGAGAGTAAGCTACATGAGCTTAGTGAAATCTTCCCTCAACCATACAACAAACAAGTTATACAACAATTAATTTCAAACAAATGAATGCATGAACAATTAATATGCCATACAAATACATGTAAGTGACCAGGTACTACATCCAACTCAAATTTAACACCCTCCGAAGTTAGGGTTGAAGTATATACGACACCAATCAGATTCGGGTATCATACTAGAATTTATATAATAACAAAATTCCATGTTTTGTATTCAAAAACACAATGGTATATCCATTTTTAGTTTTATTCAAAACTCAGTTCTAAGTATGATTGTGAGTAGATTCCCGTAGCCTTAACTTATCCCTAAATGGAAGCCTCCAAACTCGTCCTTTAGTTAGGCGGTTGGTACCTCCAATGCCTAGTGTTTTCATAGGCCAAGATAAGGTCATATTGTACATGTGCACTGTACGAAAACACTATAATCACAGATAATCAACCCATGTATGGCCTCTCGCTATCTTTGTGTGACGTGATGGTCGGAATCAATTATGCATTACATGATTATGCATGTTTCGATTTAGTTAATTCAAGTCTAAAAATGTTAAGTTCCTTTATTAAGTGATCAAACAAATTCATAAATAGATCAATTCCTATTGAATTTACTATACAGCAAACAGTGCATTATTATACTTATAAAGTAAATTCATTGTTGACAAGTAGCATCATACATAAGTATAACCCAGCCCTACATAACATTCAATTATTAATAACGATTAATATTTACTATCTACATACACAAGCATATACGGAATCATTAGGAATACTTACTCAGCCATTCTCAAAGTCAGGAATCGTAATAATCCATAGGCAGATCAGTCTCGATCTCGTGATCACTTGACATTGAGGAAATATGAAAAGTAATAAGTATTTGAAATAAATAACTAATTTATTATTATATTTAATACTATTTATCTAAATTGGCTATTTGTTTATGTAAAATTTTCGAATCAAGTTTTTTTTTTAATTGTGTATAACTTTTTTCAACGTAGTTCTGATTTTTATGAACTTATCATTTTCAAATGTACTGTCACATAGCTATGTCTCTTTTGAAAGTCAAGACTTGCATTTTCTAGTATGGGCCTGATTAGTTATAGATTTTATAACATTGGCCCCCTTCACTCGTTAATTGCTTTCTATGGGTTCCCCTTAAATCCCCTTCCCCCCCTCTTATTATTTTATTTTTTTTTGTTAAGTTATCCAATTCTATCCTTTTAGACTAAATTTTATTAAATTAACGCATTTCTTAAAACCCATAATCAACTTTTGTTCAAAACGTTAGCCACTTTACATAATATAGTAAGATGACCATATGGCAAAATGGGTTTAAAATAAAGTAATATTATGGTATTATCTTTTATAATTTTCACAATCAAAACCATCGTTGTTAAAAAGTACAACAAACATATTTATTTTATTATCTTGAATCATTTGTACCACATCTATAGAAAATTATAAAATATTTGCTATAGCAACGTAATATACCAATAGGGTTTTATTATCAATTTCACCATTGTTATTATAATATTATTTATAGCAAATTTAGAATCAATTTATATGTGTATATATATATATATATATTACCTACCTACTAGGAATTAAGATATGATGATTAAGTAACATAACTAAAAAAAAAATAGTATTAAATAACAATCATAGTAATGTATAAAGTTACTACTTCAACGATATAATAATAATAATATATTATCAACATATATGGAAAACTTTTAGCACTATGACATGTTGTACATATTGTACTTGAACATGAGCATAGCATTAGCAGGGGTTAAAAGCTTTGGAATGGAAGAAAAGAAAAGGATAAGAAAAAAAAAATAAAAAAATAACCAAGTCGATGTCGTTTCCTTCTTCCCAAGACAATATTACCTTTGGAAGCACACACATGCAGATGGAACATAAGAGTTCCTTATGTAGAAATTCAACATTTGATAAAGTAAGAAGTGCAATAAATCATTTACTGATGAATAGAGTACATGATAAGAACAAGAACCATAAGAGCTCAGATTTGATGGGGAGACTTATCTCGTTGGCATTAGTCGAACTATGTATGGTAAGATATTTATAGATTTTCGTTGAAAGTCAGAGATAACCAATATAGTGGTACCGAAGAAAGATGGAGTCAAAACTTGTCAGACTTGTACAGAAGACGTGGAAACAGCAATAAAAAGAAATAAGAACTTAAAATAGGGGATGTATAGTCAAGAAATGAATATGGGGGTTCAAATCGTATAAGCTCATCTATTACAAAACTCACTGAAGTTGCATTAGCCAAAGTATTCAAGTGTCTCACTGGAAAACACAATCTTCTCCGGCGTCGATAATGGAGATACCTAGACAACGCCAATTCTCCAAGTCATAGTTGGGACTCAATATTGGAAGGTGAACTAACTATATCAACCTTGTGTTATCCTTACTCCAGCTATATTGTCACTCTTTTCATGGGAAAGAAAATGAATAATTGTTTGAATGGATGTGGTGTTTAGATTTGAGTAATAGCTTTGAAATTTCCAAGGATTTCATATGTTATGTAGAGTTTTGTACTTCTATAGTGTAGATTGTGGAAAAATGTACCAAAATAGCATGCCTGAAAAAATTTGGCAAAAGTAGTATAGTAAAGGCATGCACCGTCATTGATTTTTTTAACTAAAGGAATGTATTAGGAAGGCGCCTTCTTAGTGTAAACTAAAGGCACATTCTCTAGGTGCGCCTTTAGTATCCACTAAGAAGGTGTGTTTTTTATACGCACCTTCAGTGTTGAAATTTTTTTTTTAAATTACTTTATCTAATTAGTTAAGTTATTATATAGATGCATGTCCCTTTCGTACGTGCCTTCAGTATCACTATCATGTGCCTTAAATGTCAGTACTACGTACATTCAGGTGAGGCTCCACACTCTCCTTAACTAAGTACTTTCAATATGGCAAGTTAGTTGCCTATTCCACTCTTAAGTTAAATTCATACTTTACATTCCCTCTAGCTAAGTGTACTACCTATGAAAACTATTAATAGAGTGGGTCAGTTTAAATGATTCACTAAACTACCAACTAAACCTGTTAAAAGTAGCTATAGTATAAAGAAAGTATATATATATACAATAAATTATCAATATTAAGGGAATAACAATATAATATGAAAAATCATTTTAAAAAATCATTTACATGGTGAATAATAGATGTCGATAATACATAACAATCAAACTAAGTAATATAAATATAGTTATTTACAACAACTTCTTCTTAGGTCTAGTTAATTGTTTTTTGAAACGAGTTAATAATGATGGTCTGCATATGGATGAATCCTCTGATGGTTGAGGCTTAGATGGTTGTAGAAGAGTATCGGTGAAATTTATATGAGGAACTGGAGTAGGCAATGATGGTGGTAGTTGGGTGTCAGCCTCTTCTATGTGTACTATCTGAAGCCATCCTGTATGACGTTTACGAGGAGTTGGTGGTGTCGGCTGCGGATACATCTATACGTGAGCATCAGGAGTGTCGAATGAGGTACGACTCGAACTGGAGGCATAAGCAGGTGGTGCACTGCTATCAATCTCGCCTAAGTTGATGGAATGGCGAGATTCTAATGGCATAGAATCATCACCGTATCCTCAACCACGTGCCTATGCTGGTCGACATCCTTTCGTGCGAACTCTAGGATCTGCAGGCGATTGAGGGGTAGGTACAGGGACTAGGTCAGTTAGCTGGTTAGGAAAAAATATCAAACTGCCATGCTCCTCGAAATGGTGAAAGCTACCATCGATGACATGATGAGTAGCATGAACATTATCTACTAACCTCACCCGACATACAGTATTCGCCTGTAGCAAATGAAACAGTTCATGTTATATTCATATAGATAGCTTTGTGAAAAAGCATAAGATAAATGGAAGGAAAGCTTACCAAGTATTCCATCATAGCCCCATGATGGGTAATGTATCGACGTATATAATCCATTAAGTATTTAAATTTCTTAGGTTGTGCTTACATAGTAGGAATATTAGCAAGTTTTTTGCACAATCGGTTCTTATGTGCATTGTTGAAATTGTTAGTGACATGTCGCATGCACCATCTCCAAACCAACATGAGGTTAAGGAAAATTGGAAGACCTAACTCGTAAAGTTCTATCGACAATAGTCCTACTAGGCTAACTAAAAGCCCTAACATATATCTCTTGTATCCGATTTTCTCCAAACACATCGGCCATTTCTATAAAGTTTTCTACATCATCATCATCCATAATGGCCATCAAAGTATATGAAACACCTCCCTCATAATAATAAAGATGTCAATAAACAAGCTCAACCCCACAAGGATTAACTCCGATGCTCATACAGATTTGTTAGAGAAAATGATTGTAGTTGAAATCCTTTTACGTCTTCAACTTTTTCACCGGGTCCCTGTTATATTGTAGACCATTACTCCCATTTATTATATTCCCTCCCGCATACACAATTATCTTCACGTAATTAGTCATGATAGCTTGTTGAATCATGAATGACAAAATCAATAAAGTCCATACAATTTTGCACGGTTTGTAGTACCTACACAATTTTACCTCTCGATGGGGCATCTTATCACATATCATAATTTAACACTATAACTGTAAGTTCCCCCACGACTTCATTTCTTAGTAAGGCGTCTTATCGCACACACACAATTTCACTTTTCGGTGGGACATCATATCACATACTATAACTTCACATTATAACTGCAAGCTCCCACACGACTTCATTTCTTGGTAAGACGTCTTATAGCACTCATACAATTTCACTTCTTGATGGGGCATTTTATCATACACTATAACTGTAAGCACTCACATGACTTCATTTTTTGGTGGGACGTCTCATCACAACTATATAATTTCACTTCTTGATAAGGTTTCTTATCATACATTATAACTATAAGCTCCCACATAACTTTATTTTTTGGTAGGGCGTTTCATCATACCGACACAATTTCACTTCTTGGTAGGGCATCATATCACATACTATAATTGTAAGCTCCTATATGACTTCATTTCTCGATGAAACATCTCATCACACCCACATGATTTCACTTCTTGGTGGGGTGTCCTATTGCACCCATACAATTATACTTCTTGGTAGGTCATCTTATCATATACTATAAATTCACACTATAACTATAAACTTTCACACGATTTTGTTTCTCAGTGGGGCGTAACTAATACATTGATAAAATCACCTACAATATACGAGTCGCATATATATATTTTTATATAACCATCACAACTTATATAACTACAAAAATTGTAACCACTACAAAATTATGAATAATAAACAAAATTTAACATGCATATTGCGAAAATATAAATACTACAAAAATTATTATGTAACTACATTTTCCATGGACAATATAAATATAATGTGATTTGTATTTAAAAAAAATTATTACGAAACAAAGATGGCCGAGAGTTACTTACAAATGAGTTGAGAGAAATAAGATAATGTTGTTGTTCGGAGAGAGAAAATAGAGCCAAGCTATCGCTCCGAGGGAGAATATTAGAGGTTTTGAGGATTTTATAAAATTGGAAGAGATGAGAATGAAATCCAAATGCTGAAATCGTGGTATATATAGACATTAAGAAGGTGCATGCCAGGAGCGCACACCTTCTTAATTAAAAGGGAAGCGCGCTCCTTGTGTACGCCTTCATTATAAATATAGAACGTGTGTACACACAACACGCATTTAGTTAAAAAAATTGATGAATAGTAATGGCGCATGCTTCGCTATACTACGTTTGCATTATTTTCCCACAATGCACTATTTTGGTGCATTTTTGTGCAATCTATACCATAAAAGTACAAAACTCATGTTGTGTATCCAACATTCTATGGTATTTATGAGAAAGTTATCAAAAGTGAAATGGTGTTTATTCAGAGGAAGAAGACGTTAGGAGGAAAGATAGACAGTGTACATGAGTACGTATGGATAATGTATATTCCAGAGAGAGAGAGAAAGTGAGAAATCGAGAAGAAAGCAGCTCAAGCATTTAATTTGAATTGGAAGTAAAGAACACGTGTTGATGGATTCGATGTTATCTTGTATTAGCCGAAATTTGAGAAAAGAAGAGATAAGGCAATCTTTCTATTGTCAAATCAAATAATGGTTGGGCTTAGGGAGTGAAGTGATTGTAGTTGAGAAATTGGTTATGTTTTAAGGGAGTTAGTTAGATTAGTTACAGTTGGAATTCTATCTAATATATATATAATATTTGGGCAATACATTTAGCAAGATAAGAATACATATATAATATATAATAGATATTATACCACAGCATATATCGTATTGTATGTTAAGAAAAGGAAAGAAAATAATTTAATATATATATATTTTATACATGCATGGTAGCACCACCGTTACATTTACATGTAATTTTTGTAATTTTATTTTATTTTTATTTTTATAATGCAGTTGGTTAATTATTATTTTTTTCAATTATCTCTAATCATTCGTTAGTGATTTCACACAATTTTATGTACTTAGCAATAATTTTATTGAACTAAGTTTTGTTAGTATTAAGGTAAATTTTACGGTTTTAGTATGTTAAGGTTCAATGTTTATTTATTTTTTACTGGATTCAAGTTCCAGTTTCCTCTCCCCCCCCCCCCCCCCTTTTTTTCTTGAAAATATGCGTGCATAGGCTTTAGGATTTCCTTGCGTGATTAAGGTTTTCAAATTGTATATAAAGGTTTTTTTTTTTCGTTCGTTTTGGGCCTCAAATTTAAAATTAATCGGTTTTAAATTTTTGCAATTATGTTGACTTAAGAAATTATCTACAGTACTTGAATTCGACTCTTTAAGTTTGTAGGGTTTATAGCCTATATTATCTTGAAATTAGAAATTACTAAATCTTGAGGAATGAGGAAATACATCTAAAAAACAGATATATTGTTAAGGTTTTAGCTTTTGTTTTAGAAACTTCTATTTCCGAATGATGTATTACTTATGAAATATAATATGATGAAACTTTTTAAACATTAATTATAATATTTAAATTCTAGTGCATATACATATTTCCATAATTTCTTAAGCAAATAATTTAATTAATTTATGAGTTGTTTACCTTAAAACGGGTTAGTCGTGGACATTTTGTATAAATCAAATATAAGATGATAGCTATATAATTAGCTTTTATCTTAAAATAGTTTGCACAGTAGGACTGTTACGACTTTATCACTTCGGGACGTGATAATAGTTTTGTAAGAAATATTTTCCTTTATAATTTTAGCATTGTATAATTTAAAAATAATCACTCACAAATTGAGTTGTCTTTTCAAAAAAATTTGTAGGTATCAACCCTTCTCGAATATAATTTAAATTAGCACCAGTATCAAATAGTGCAGTAGTTTCTATGCTAAATTGATTGTTAATTCTGATTATAACATTAATAATCCATTTTCTGGTTGTTATCTCCACAAGTTGTAGAAGATAATCAGAATCATTTTGAGAAATTTTTTGTATATTATTATTTGAAGTTCTTTCTTCATTATCAGAACTTTCTTGAATGATCTTTTCTTGTTTTAATTCAAGAAAATCCTTTTGTAATTTTAATTATTTTATTTCTTGTTTTTGAATATTAATTTCATTATGAAGATCATTTATAGAGATGGATTTTCTCTAGGGTTTTTTTACTTTTTCAAGGATTTTTTCAAGATTGTAAGGTAAATTACATGTAATTGAAAGGGTATTTTTAGCAACATTTTTTAAACATTCAAATTTTTTATTATCATCAAATAATTGATTTAGTTTTCGAATAATTTCTTCCTCTTCATTTGTTAAGACATTTAATTCATTATTATTTTCAGAAGATGTTGATTTAATATCATTAACTTGAATCCCATGATCACATTTTTCTTTAGATGTAGACGATTCATTTTCTGCAAAAATTTACTAGATGTTTTCTATTGTTTTTTCATCAAAGTTTAATTCATTAATCTTATTATTGATCTTACGGAACTTTGCTGTATGATTAATCTTTCTATATTTATAACATCTTAAGTTTTTATAGGATTTTTTCTTATATTTTTTATCCATTTATTTATTTTCGGGAGTTTTCAGAAATTTTCTCTTAAAATTCGTTCTTAGTTTTTTATCTAAACATTATGAACATTTAGTAGTCCTTTTTATCTTTTTATCAACAAAAGATGGATCATATTATGTATAGAAATCATCAAGACTTTGGCGTTTTATGTATTGTTCTTTTTTCAATTGTTTTTGCAATCTTATTGTGGTACATAAATTTATTCCAATTTTATAAATATAAGATGTTAATTCTCCATATGATAAATTATCATAAGGAATTTCATCATTGTTTTCCTCTATGATATTATCCTTAACTTGTTCTCTTATAAGGTAAGGTAAACCAGTTAGAAACTTTTTTTTTCTAAAAAGGTTGATTATAATAATTTATAAGAAAAACTCTTTGGAAGAAAATATCTTTATATTAACGGAATTCTCTTAGAAATCTACATTTCATATTAGATAAAAAATCTAGGGTTTTATTACTAATGTGAGAAGGATCTCCTATAAAATGTTGACTAATTGAAAAAATTAAAATTTTGACCATATCTTAATTGGTTTATCATTTTTATCAAGAATTTTAATACCATTTTCATTAGTTTTATATGAAATTAGAATATTAATTCTTTATTTCTCAATGAGATAATTATTCCATCAACTTTTTAATTGTCTAGTAAAACTAGAAACTAAAATGAGTACTACTTGATAATCAGTGGTACTTAGAAGAGTTTTATTTGTATTTGAGAACATTATTATTTGATTAAAAATATTAAAAAATTTTTGTTGTGAGGCTCCATTTATATTCCATTCTTGGATGGATCCTGCAAAATATTTATTTTGAAAATTATCATTTTTTTTCAAAAATTATATTTGAAGGCGTAACTCTTTGATAATTTAATTTTTGAGGTTTTTTCCAATTGATTTTATTAATCTCTTCATCAGATTTATCTATCTCTAAATCTTTTAAAGAAATATTAGTGATTGAATCTTCTAATTCATTATCAATTTCATTAAGAATAGTAATTTTTTTTAAGATGTATCATTTATGACAATACTCTTTAATTTTGAAGTATTAATTAGTGTTTCCATGTTTAAAATATCGATTGGTTTGATTGTATCATCTTTTACCATTTTATTTTTTAACATTCTTTTTCATTTTCTAAAGCTTTTGGAAATACATTGCTTGGATTTTTAGGCATTTCAAAGAGTTTGAACAAGGGTACATTTTTATTGGTTATAATTTTTTCATAAGTTTTATTTTCCTCATTGTTTATTACATTTTCTATTTTGTCTAATTGTTTTCTTACTATATGTAAATGTTGATTTGTATAATTATTTTGTTTTATTATATTTTTAATTACTGTACCTTCATTTTTTGTTGCATTTTTAAAATGTGTAAGTTTTATTTCAGTATTTTTACGAATAGATTTTATATTATTAAGTGGTGGATAATTAGATTCTATAATTTTTCCATCACTTAATTACCATTTAAAACATTGATTTATAACATTAATTTGTTGGGTTTCAAATAATATTCTTCAAACTATTCAAAGAAATCTATTTGGAAGCTGTTTTTATATATAAAATCATAATATTCATCTTTTATTTGTTTTGTAATACTATTGAAAGTATTAAAAAACCATTTTCTAATTTTTTTATTCTTTGATGAATTGAATTCTTTACAGGTTTTTCTATGACATTAAGGTTTGGGTCTCCTAAAACGGAGGCAAACGGTTCTTCATATTTTGGTTTATTATTGGGTTGGTAAACTGTTCTAGTTATATATAAGATCCACAATCAGTTACTCAGAGTTTGGCTCATAGAATTTAACGTAATCAATTAAAAAATTTGATCGAGCCTAAATTATAAAGTAAAGCTAGAAATATTAGTAAAAATGATTTCGTAAATTTGAATTTAAGAAAATAAGTAATAAAATAAAAGAATATAAAATTTTCAAATTTTAAGTATATTACTCGTTATTTATCGAAAATGCGTAAAATGCATTTCAATAATTAACAAATCAGTAAAGATAAATTATATGCACACTAAAAATCATAAAATAACCTAAATAACATTTACGAATATTTATTTATACTATATATGAATTTACATGTAGGTAGAAATATGCGTAATTACTTGAAATACGTGAAATGTGCTAAAATAATGTTAAAAAATTAAAAAAATTCATAATTAATTAATAAAAAATAAATAAAAATCAGGAAAAATGAGGAAAAATCCAAAATTGAGGCGTGGAAATATGGAATTGAAAAAATAAAAGCAACTAATCAAATTACAATAAATAGAAAGTAAGAAAAAGAAGAGATAAGACAATTGTTAAATCTATTTATTGCATAATAATTCCCCAAGACCTCTATAAATACTTCAAATTTTTCAAAAGCTCATTTTGGATGCCTGGAATTTTAGAAAATTAGAGAGATGCGAAATTAAGTAGAAATTAGGATTTTACAAAAAATTACAAAAAAACCGTGCAGTTGGGATTTCTAAGGAAAACCTAGACCCAACCAGCAGTTGGGAGTGGACGGCTACCACTATCACACAATGGTGGCAGTGCCTAAGTAGGCCGACATACCCTTAGCCACTGAAGGTGGTCGGAGCCACCAGTTCTGGTGAGTCCCAATTTATATCCGATTTTTCTTAAATTGTTAAAAATATCAAAATTAGTTGGAAAATTATGAAACTTGTTATTTTGGAATATTTTTGTATTTAGTTTTAAAGAACAATATTATTTTGATGAAAATATGTCCCGTGATATATAATTATTAAGAAATCATTCAAAACTGAGTATGTTTTGGTTTAGAAATAAATTACCTTAAGAGTTTAGTTTTGAGGCCAAATTTTTTTTGTAGACTACTTAGGAGTTATAGAACAGTGCTATGAAACTTGTTTTCAAAAATTAATTTTTGAAAATTTTAGATAATTTTTAGGCCTTAAAATAATGCATAAAATTGGTACTTTATGGTTAATTAAGTAATTAAATGGGTAATTATTGATTTGATGCACAATTATATGTTTTAAGATATTGAAATCTAATGAAATATGCTATTTGTAGTATTTGGAGTGTTAGATGTAATTATTAGCATATTATGTAGTAAATTTGTAATAAGTAAAAATGAGAAATTTTGAGTTAATTTGCTAATTTAGGGTAATTAGGTTCAAAATTTGATTTTGGATGAATTTAGATATTTGGAATGTTATTTGATGTTGGGAGATTATATTTGAAGTGATGGAATATTAAATGTGTACATTTTGTACACATTAGGTGATAATGTGTAATATGTAATTATGAGAAATTAATAATTAGGAAAATATTGGTTAGAATTGATATTATGATAATAATAGGAATATACAATAAATCTGATAGGAAACTAAAATTAAGGTAATTATATGAAAAATGTAAGATTTTCTCATAACAGGGGTGAATTCGATAATTAAATTAGGATTAGGGTATACCACACTGACTAGAACACTAGTTAGAGACTAAAAATGATATTTAGGATATCCGAAGATAATGTGATTAATTTCACATTATGGGTTGGAATGATTTCTAAGGGTGTACATATAAGTCTCTAACAAAAAACTGAGTTAAAAACCTAATTTAAAAATCGATGCGAAAATTGAAACAGAACTTAATATAATTCAAGAAGAATTATAAAAGACTTAAAAACCTAGATAATTACGTATATTAAACCCTAAACAAAAGATAATAATAAGTGTGATAAGACAAAACCAACTTATAATAGTTATATGAAAAACTAAAACTTCGTTTGTATTATAGGGATGATCGGAGATAGCCTGAGCGAGTTGGACCTCGAGTGAGTGAGCGAAGAGTTCAGGTAAGTTGGGATTAATACAGTGTTGTATTTTGGAGGCTCGAAATTATACTTCATTGTGCTTGTTCTGAGCTAATGATATGATTTTGATTTACTGCTTAACTTATATTATATGATTTGTATGAAATGATTGATCACCCTAAACTGAACCTAATCAAATATATGACCTGCAATCATAAATCAGACCTACATAGTAACCCATTAGGGGAAACATAGGATTCTCCAACCAAATACGGACTCCTTCGAAAGGGATAGCGCTGGATAGCATAGTGGATCCCTTCTTTATTTGGAGGAGCGGTGTCTCCATTGCACAAGCTTGGGTTTGGTCGTGAGCTGTTGCATTAACGGCAACTCCTCAACCTGGATTAGAGCAAGCGCAATTTCTCTATTCTCACAACAGGTCAAATAACGTCATACGATGGCATTTGTATGTTCATGCATTGCATCAAACTAAATCGGGTGATAACCTTGTTTGTGTTGGTAGTATAGTTTTAAATCCTCCGTCTCGACTTACTGAGTTGCGGTTGCTCACATCCCTATAGACATCGTTGCAGGTACTGGTTAAGTAGCAGTTTACAACTACTCTGAAGCCAGCAACTGCTAGATCTTGGGGAGTAAGGAAAAACATTTGAAGAACAAATATATATTTTTAAGGTCTAAGCTCTTATCTTAGAATTTTTCATTTCTGAATAATGTATTAACTAGGAAATAGATTACGGTAAAGCATTGTAAACGTTAATTGTAATAACTAAATTCTAGTGTATATATATATTTTTTCACTTTCTTAGGTAAGCGATTTATTTAAATTACGAATTGTTTACTTTAAAGTGAGTTAGTTGTGTAGGTCTTGTGTAAATTAGGTCTAGGATAGCGGTCGTAAGGCCAACTTTTATCTTAAAATGGTTTACACGACGGGACTGTTACGACTTTGCCGCTTCGGGGCGTAACATTATACTTGGCCTATTATTAACTATTTCACTTAGTAAAGGATTATTTTGGACATTTATTTGATTATTGGATTGAACATTAACTGGTGAAGTAAACATAGGAGGATGCAGATCTACTAATCTCCTAGATAAAGATGATATTGGCCTTATTTCTAAGGATCTTCTAGGGTAATCCAGAGATCTCCTAATGAATTGAATTATTACCTTATCCTCAGGATGTTGAATTACATTAAAAGGTTCGATATTATAGATTGGTTGTTTTGGAAGATGATTATCTACTTCTCATTGTTCAGGTAAATTGACTTGATTCTACTGTATCATTCTAGGTATCAAAACATTAGCTGTAGTTAAGTCTATTTGGATTAAAAGCATTTGACCTTTTTTTATCGATTTTATAAGCTTTAGATCTAAAAATAGTTTTTATTAATTTAAAATACATTCTATGGATTATAGCCATTGATAAGGCTCCTTTTAATATTTTATAGTTATGTGTCTTAATTTAGAGAATTAGAGAGTTCACTATGGTCTTATCTCTAAGACTAAGGGTAACATTTAGATGATACTCAAATTATATTGGACTGCTACTAAAGCTGGTTTTAATAATAACATGAATTGATCTTTCATACTCAAGTTCTCTTACGTCTCTTAGGACCATGAAAACTAAAGTATTTAATCTTAACTTAGTAAGAGATTTAGCTTCTATTTGAATTAGACCTATATGCATATAATTCTATTCTTTGGCATATTTTTTTACTAATTCATTGCTTAAAAGTTTTATTGTTGTTAAACCATCAGAAATGAGGATATCTTTTTTTTTTTCTGTAGCTATCGCATAGTAATTTTTTCCAAAACTTTTCCATTTAACTATTTGATAAATTTGATCATAGGAAGTTTTTGAAATCTTCCAATCATTTATTACTTTGTCAAAATCTTTCATATGTATTTCATCTCTGTTATTTAGCATAGATTCTTCTGTTTGCTCTGTATAAGCAAAGCTAGAAGAAGACATAGTTCTTCTGAGTAAATTCATGATTTTTACGAGACTAATTTACCTTATCTTATAGATTCATTTCACGAGACTAATTTTAAAAACCCATTTTATGACTCTTTTGCTATCCTATCCCTGGGATTTATGCTAAGTCTTAATAGAAAAATCATAAAATAAGAGATTTTATAAAGGAAATTGTCTTAAGTGAATGGTAAATATAAAATATAAAATATAGTTTTCCACCAAGGAAATCATCTCAAGTGAAAATTAGAAAATACTCAAGATAAACTATATATTCCTCTAGCTCTAAAACCATAGTGCACCTAGGAGGATCTAGTTTAAATAATGATATAAGGCATTAACATATAAGTAGTATTAATATAAAAGTAAAGCATTAACATAAAAGTAGTAACATATAAGCATTAACGGTTTAAATAATGATATAAAGCATTAACATATAAGTAGTATTAACATAAAAGTAGTAACGTATGTAATATAGAGCAAGTCAATAGATCATCTAATTTTCTTCATGATTTCCTTGTGAATTTTTATAAGAAGATACCTTCCAAAACGGATAAAAGTAAGGGGAAAGATCCCCTAACCCATAAAAAAGGCTTAACCAATGTTCGTTCATGGCTTAATGCCACAAAACCCCAAAATGCACTACTAACAATCAAAGATGAATAATTTTCAATGATTCCTAGAAACAAACCATCTACAAGGTCCTCCTAAATTAAACCAATGTCTTCCAATAATGAAAATTTTGAAATCTCTATGGTTCATATAACCCTTAAATTTCTCAGAGCATTGACAATTGCTTTACATCAACCAATGACTACCTTAATGACTCTCTCAATGATTTCCAATACACAATAAGTGGAAGAAATAATTCCACCTAGACAATCATCAAGTCAGAATATCCAAATGGCCGATGACCGAGGTGGCATTTTTCTCTAGGAAGCTTTTAGTCCCTCAAAAATCAAAATTTTTTACTAAAGGAATTTTCAATATGTATTTTTAATTGAAAAGAATCTTTATGAAAAGGATCCATATGATTATGCAAAAAGAATTTTTATTGAAAATTTTACTTTTATCTCATATGATTTTTACAAAATAATTGATTTTTATGAAATAATTTTAAGTGAAATTGGATCAGTCTCATTTAAATATTTTGAATAAAATGGGACAATAAGTTACTTGACAGCTATAATTCATAAGGTTATCAACTTTACCGAATGGTCTAACTATCTTGCAATGCCAATTAAATTCTAAATATCACCAATGAACTCACAACCAAATTATAGAACCACTTATAATTATTATGATTTTAAGCAAACATGGTAAAATGCCTTTTTTCGAATGAACCTAAAGAGATCACACACTTGGCTGATTTTCTTTGAAAAATGTTCTTAAAAAAACCTTCCCTATTAATTTGCACACTGGTAGGATGAATTTAATACAACTAATGAAATAATTCATGAGAATGCTTACAATGGATATACCATATTCATGGACAAATATGCCCCAACAAATCACGAATAATGCTTCGAAAAGAATATGCTGTATTTCATGCATATTAACATTTCTTAGGCAATGACATGGTTTTATGAGTATAAAACAGATAATGAATCTAAAACTACCATTTTAACTAGGAAATATAAAGTTAAATGGTGGGATGGATTTAAAATGTGGAATAAAGTTGAAGAAAATGCTATTTTAAATTGGGTAAGAAATGAAAAATCTTCAATAATTCTAGCAAATGTCCAAACTCCTCCAACTCCTTTTTTCCATGATAACGGATTTTTAATGTCTTCAATGGCTTATGTTAGTTCTTTAGAACAAATGAAAGAACCACTTAAGAAAGCATTGGCATGTTTGAATGAATCAATTGCAGGATTAGCTATAGAATCTGATTCTCATCACAGTAGCAATATGAATGAAAATGATTGCTACAAAATAGTTTAAGTGATCCATAGATAGTGAACAATGTATTTTGAATGTATTTTGCACTGTAAAATACTACTACAAATACTCTTTTCACATGTATTACAGTACATAATGATAACAATAACTTTTCACTATTTGCTACAGTGAACTATTTGCCATAATGATTTACTTTTCACTATTTGCTATAATGATTTACTTATAGTAACTTGTTGGCCTTCTTTCCTATAAATAAGAGACCTTTTTCTCCTAGAGGGGCATCTCAATTCTTTTTTCTATCAGCTTTTCCTCATTTCTCCCTAAAATCTTCCTCTCCTCCATCTTTCTCTTCTCTTATGTACTTTCTCTTCCATTTTTCTTTAAGTCGATACTTTTCTTTAAGCCGATACTTTTCTTTTAACCCTCCAAAATTAAAAAACCTACCTATGCTTCAATTCTAAGGTACTTAAATATCTTTGTAGGTTTTCTTAATATTTTCTTTTGTTTCGATCAAATGATCCAAATGTAATGCTCTTATTTTTTAATGAAATAAATTTTTTATATTTCAATTTTTCTCCTATCTTCGTCTTCTTTTCTTTTCTTATCTTATGGTGAGAGTCACTATCTTTGAATGGGTGTATCTCTATAAGACTTATATCTACTTGTTAACGTAGATACCCCACTAGTTTGGCTCTGTCGCTTGTGGTGGTTTTATCTTTTAATAATTATAGTCTATTTTTTGCTTATACGATAATGCCTATGTTAATGCTTATATGTTACTACTTTTATGTTAATGCTTTACTTTTATGTTAGTATTACTTTTATGTTTATATGTTACTAGTTTTATATTAACACTAGTTATATGTTAATGCTTTTTATCATTATTTAAACTATTAATGCTTATATGTTACTACTTTTATGTTAATACTACTTATATGTTAATGCTTTATATATACAAATATATATATATATATATATATATATTGCAATTATCTATTGGCATAGATGCACTCAATGCATGTGCAGAACAAAATATATAATAACTATTTATATGAAAATATATATTAGTTATATGCTGTACAAAAGTGGGGAAATTAATAAAAATATTATTATGATGATTTGCATAAATTAGAAGTGGGAAATAGATTGGTAATTTTAGTTTTATCGGTATTTTTTGACATCATTTTTTATCGAAACTTTTATATATTAAAGATAAGGACTGTGAGATAAAATAAGGAGTAAATAATCTTACAAAATATCAAAACTAAGATTTGATTATAAACAATTTGCTAAATTATTTTATTTAACTAGAGAAGTATATGGTATTTAGTTGGTATTCTTAGACATACTTACAAAGATATATGGCTATGCAAAAAGGGGAAAAGGAAAAAAAAAATTGTGTTTTCAAAAGTTAATCTTAAAAATATGGTTAAACAAAAAATAATCCCTAAAAATAGAATAGACAGGATTTTAAATTGTCTAAAAATTATGTGTCTTAACAAATGATTTTAATAATGCTAAATTTATTCATTTTTTCATAAATTTTTTTGTCCAAGTTCTCCCTCTCTTTATTCTTCTATCTTTCTCTTAATATGTACTGTTTTACCTTTTTTTCTCTCTTTTCTCTCTCTCTACAATCCATAAAAATCCCTTTTCTCCTCTTTCTCTCTCTCTCCTTTTGCTATTTTGTGTTACTTTTTTTATTCTCTCTTATGTCTCATCTCCATCTCTTATCTCATTTTTTTTTTTGCCAAGTTTCTTCTTTTCTCACTATATTTCTTTTAAACAAAGGGCAAAATAAACTCCTAATAAAAATCATGATTTGAACTCATGAATTCACCTTGCAATTTTACGTGATATATTTTTGGAATTACTTTTGATTTTGTAACATTATTAGAGTTATTTAAAAAAAAAATACTATATTTTAAAAAAAAAAATACTCCCACGAAGAGTTGCCACATCTTTCAATTTCTTAATGTAACACATATAATATTTCTCGAAAATATTTAATTATTGATAAATTAAAATACATAATATGTTTTTTAACAGTTTTACTTTCGCAATTTATGCTATATCTCGTGTTAAACACACCATATAAATTTTCATCATTTTTACTCTAATAAAATGTACTTTGTTTTATTTCAGTTATATAACTTATACTTTAGGGAAAGGAAAAAATTGCAATTTAAAAAAAAATCCTAAAATATGATCAAGCTCAAAATAATTCAAAATTTATGGCACTTGAAATTATGTGTTGAAGTCACGACTTTAGATTGTCAAGAAATCATGACTTTAACTCACAATTTCTTCTATGCAGTTTAAAATCGTATACTCAAGACATGATTTCACATTAAAGATGAAATTGTGTCTTTAAAATATGATTTTAACTTGCTACAAACTACAGCAACTATTGCATCTACATTTATCCAAAATTACAACACATCAACAATATTAATAACATTAATATATCATGTCAATAACCACAACAACACTAATAGATAAGTATTCACTAGATTTGTTACATAGACAACAAAATCTTCAACGCCATGCTTAGAACTCAAACTCTTCAATTACATCACGAACACATGCCTCAATTTCGGGTCATTAATCAATTAATATATATTAGAATCTCTTTAGACAATAACAATATAATAGAAGAAAATTACATAGGTACAAAATTAGAAAAAAAGAAGAAGAAAAGGAATTTTGTACATTAATAATGAAATGTATGCAAATACAACTTAAAACACAAATGTACAAACTAAAGATAATTACCTTGATAAAATTAGATAAATAAGAATCTAAGGCTATCGTTGACATCATCGTCAGAAAGTTCTTAGGTTACATGTCTTTAGCTAAGTGGTAGGGTAAGGTTACACCATTTGATCAAAATTGAGCTGAGTAATCTATATGTTGTTCCAATCTATAGTGGGTGAGCCATGGGCTGGAGACATGCACACCATTAGCTCAACCAACATGAGCCCTTCATCCATGTCATTAGCCTAAAGTTTGTGTCACCTCTCTATGGAGCTAAGGGAGCCTGAATGTAGGCAATAGAGCTTTCCCCAAGAGGTATCTCAAATGGCAGCCATAATAGTCCCATGGGACCTAGCTTATGATAATAAGATACAGCGGGAGAAGGAGATGGGTGAGGTGAGTACTCATGCCTAAAGATAGATTGTCTCTAATCTCTATAGAGCTTTACAACCTTGCCTTCGATCTTGATGCTGGCCCTATCTCTTTTCCCTTCAGCATCCTTCTTAAGTAGTTTGAGTAGCAATGATAGTTACATCCGACATTGTTAAGACCCATTGGCATTACATCATCAAAAGGGATGCCCTGGAATCAACATGGTACTATATCAACCTTCGATGCCCTATACAAGACATTAGCATGTTCCATATAAGGCAAGTGATGAATGAAATCTACTCGTATTCATCAATTCACTAATTGGTTATTATATAATATAAGGATGATATAGCTTAGTTAGATAATAAGCTATGTATGTACCATGTAACCAAGCATGGCTCCCAACCAACTCATGTATTATCAAGTGATTTAGTAATACCAATTGACATAATCAGCATTGTACCATCCACCAATCTAATGAGTGGCTCTAATTCGGTGATGTTATGGTGATGACCAACTCATTAATCAAGTCATGTAGCATATGTTACGATCCAATTAGTCTCTATCTACCCCTGCAAATCTATCTCATCTAATTACCTTTTATCCTAGTGTCAATGAAAGCGAGGATACATTAGAGGCTCCCAAATTGCCGTATGACAAGATTGGGGAATTAAAGCTCCATAATGTAAACGCAAATCAATGAAACTTGAGCAAGCTAGATGTCACTCCCCTCTTGATAGTAATAGGTATTTTAATAACATCTTGCTTTAGATATAAGTTTCAACTCACTTGAGGACATTTAAGTTAGTATTTGCAGTAATAATACAATTAAGATAAAGGAACTATCTAAGTAGTAAGTATATGGGAGCAACTTACTTGATCGAGAACTGGTCGATCAAAGGCGTTGTGGTACTCCAATAACATACAGGTAAGTAACTCCTGAACATCTAACGCAACTCCCCATCTATATAGTGTAGATGGTCTTCTTCATTGGTATAGCTACATGTAAATTCCTACTATCTCTTAGTGCAGCATTATAACTCTTGGTAATAATTGTAGTGCCATGACTAAATTGAATCCTTACATCATAAGCTGGTGTCCATTTATTTTGATGAACATCTCTAGATACTTTTGTTTTTCCCTTCATGAACACACAACATAGTACATATATATTAGGTGATTTACAATTATATGAAGACATTCATTTAGATTACTCATACGTTTGCTTGTTTTATTTTAATGATACCAATACACCATATAAATTAATTGGTAACAAATAAATATTAGTAACATTTTAACTTGTGGCAATTTATTTGTATCATGAATAGTAGTTGTTTGAAAATTACCTATTATCACTATCATATATCAAAATATCATTAGTACTTACCGACTATTTATCCATGTATATAACATATTAATGCCAATACATCATTTATTTGCTTATTAACTTTGAGGTATCGCTTACGTAGGGACTAATTCAATACACTATGATTGCATTTAATGGACATAAGTAGATCTAAGTACACACCGGTTTCTTAGATAGGCTAAGACCTATGAGGCTATAGGCCATATCTAGATCGAACTTAATCTATGTGCATGTCTAGCACTATAAATATGGATTTTGGTTACCATTTTTCATAGAAATAGTCATTAATATTGCTACTTTGCATTCCACAATAATATGCACAATGGATAGAATGAATTAATAGCATGATAAGATAAATTAATTATTTAAGATTTCTAAACACTTTTACATGTTTTTATGTAACTTCCAATATGATAATACTGCAATTTAATCCAAATTTAATTAAGTTTTTGAAAAAAAAAAAGTTACAAATGCATTTTGATTTTTCAAATAGGGAAGAAATAAGGAAGAATTTGAGTAGCAACCTGATCTATCCTACGTTTAGGTTAAGGAAAAGAAAAAAGGAAGGAATTAGGAAGGAAACAATTCCTCTCTAATTCCTAAAGTAAGAGAAAATGAAGGGAATGTAACTTTTATCCAAAATTTTTTATGGCTTCACAAAGAGTTCTCCCCTTCATTTTGAAGAGAATTGTAAGAAAAGTATATAAAGTTACTTAAATATCCCTTTACAAAAAGTATATTTTGAAATTTTAAGGACATTTAGGTAATTTAGTAAGTTTTTAACAAATCTAACTTTCCTTCCATAATTGTTACTTCCTATTTGCTTTTATTCAAACAAAAATTTTCCCTCCATTTTCTTTCTTATTAATTTCTTTTCTCTTTTTTTTTTCTTTTCAATTTATTTCCTTCTTGTTGCTCCAACCAACCCCCTCCCCTTCTATTAAACATAGTGTTAGAGGAACAACTTATGTAAATAAAATTTGATATGACCTTGATGTGATGGGATAGCACATAAGTGTTCCAAATATGGTGAAAATGGATAAAATAATAAAACTAATTGTGAAGAAATAAAGTTATGCATGGCACACATGATAATATACAGGGAAGTGCCTAAACTTTGGATTTTTGCCAATTTAGTGCCATACTTTAAAAATGTACGATTTGGTGCTTACAAATTGAAAGTTTATTCAAATGAGTGTTGGGTTGCAATAAACACTAATAATTGCTAGCATAGCTAACAAATCTAGTTTTTTTTTTTTTACTATCTACCATGTTAGCATTTAAATAAAACAAAAACTATTTTACCGATGGCTACATGACAAACATAAGACATTTTCCCTCACAATTGAATACTGTATTTACTCCTCCCTAACCTATGCAATTGTCTTATCTTCTCATTACTCTCTCATTGGATTGCCCTTAGTGACCTTCATTGTATTTACCTAAATGAGTCTAAACCATGCTTTTGTCTCTTTTATTGCTATTGGTGCTCTCTACTTTGGTTGAAGGTGGATGGCTCCTTTACTCTTTTTTGTCCCTTTGATAAACTGAAAGAGAAAAAAAACTAAGCTCTAATCTCTCGGATAATAAAAACCCAAGGAATGGCTAACTTATTGTGTTGAAGTGGGCATCGAAGTCATGTTTCATCACATGTGAGCTCCTCTATAATGAGGGATGTCAATTAGGATGGAGGCCACATATGGTGTGAGTGTTAGGAAATTGACGTTGTTGACTTCTTAGACCATAGGCAACCTTTAGGAGGCACTTCTATAGATGTGCAAGGTATAGGGAAAGGAGTTGCACATACTTTTGGTGGTATGATGTAATCTTTCCCAAGCATGCAAAACAAGTGATTGATGATATTCTTGAAAAGGTTGAACATCAAAGTCGACATTTTGGTGGAGCGACAATTGCAACCACCAATGGATGGAGCTAGGTGAACGATTTTAAAGATGATTTTTATCTTCTCTATGCTCCTACTTATATTTGTGTTTTGTATTAATGGCAATCAATAGGGATGCAAGTGCAAATTGTTGATTTTTTTTCTCTTTTATGTTTATGCATCGAGGGTTGCAATTGTAGGTTTTTACATGTCGAACAAGGTTGTAGTTTGTGGTTGGTCATGTTATGTTCTTTGTTGCTTGTAGTGGTATCCTATTGCAATGGCAAGCAACTACAGTTTTTTCGCCACTGGAAGTGTGTTTGGTTATATTGTAATTAATATACCAATTTTGAATCAATTGAAAACTGGAGCATGGTGAAAATTAATTTAGTTGAGAAACTTTTAGACTAACTCTCACTATGGAAGCAAATTTATGGCATTATTCAATATTTAAGTAATTTTGTTTTAAGCTGATATGAATACAATGTTGCAAATCTGGTACCTTATAATTTCATGAGGATATTACATAGCATATTTTGAGCTCCTTGATGATTTTGTCGTCTAAGAATTTGATTGGTATCATTTTAGATCCAAAGCAACTTATTTATTGATCTATGTCTTAACTGTATTAGAAATGTAAACAAAAATATCAATTAAAGTAGTATTCATGTCCCTTTTATCACATGTGTATAGGTCCTCTAATTTACACTACTCGACAAACAAAGTTAGATGCTTTCATACCAAAACTATACAACTAAAGAACATTGCTTGATCACATAAAATAAAAATGAATTGATTAGATAAATCACATTATACATTCTTGAGTGAAACATGAGGAAAGAAAAATGCTTTGAAATTAAATATGAAACAATACAACACTAAAACCAATAATGAAAATCTATTTGCAAAGAGTCAAGCTGGCTTTATGGAATATAATGGGATTAGTGTTTATATCAAAAGCATATTAAAGCTTGATTTTTAGTAGCTAGCAAACACAAGTTTAAAAAAGTTAGAGAAGAAATAGATTGTTAGGAAGAGCTTCAATTATACTAAGTTTCACAATACAAAAATGCTGCTACAATAATTGAGAGGTAATTCAAGATAGCAAAAACCATAGTGTTTTGAAGCAAGTTGGTTGTGTTGAAGATGCTATTTTGAGAAAGTAAATGGAATCATTGGAAAATATTATGCTCTTATTGAAGAGGTCTTTGTAAGTATTAAGTCTAGGTTGCTTAAATTAGTTAAATGTTTTACAGTTTAATGCACCTTCCTTAATTGAATTATTGTCTTTTCTACACAATTAAATACATAAATCTACAGTATTAGTACTAATCTAGTATATATTTTTAGATGATTAGCTTCATCATGCCAATTTACAAATTTAACAAGGAAATGCCCATGAATTGCTATATCCTTAGTTGGATTTCTTGAGAGAGAACTACTACCACAAAATAACAGATCTGTTATAGTCCAAAAAAAATTAAAAAAATAAACAATAGCAACATAAACATCATGGAGAACTACTACCACAAAACTACGTAGATCATCGAAGTTAGCAATAACACCAGTGGAATGAGAAACTCAACATGTCATAACTACTAAATGGTAGCATAACATTCAAGATGGAAGTGTATATTACTGTAATGTCTTAGAGAACTAATACTACAAAATAACAACATACTCCATGTTAGCAAATCCATGTTCCATATTCCATAAGCAAACTTATTACCACAAAATAACAACATAACACCCAAATCTAGCAAAGAACATCATGAAGAAATCCATGAGAAGACATGATATGACCAAAAAAAAAAAAAAAATGGAAATAGTACACTAAAATGTCATTTCCTACATAACATTTATATATTAAATCTCCTTCCCATCCCTTCTTACAATACTCTACCTCTACTATCACCTAAGTGCTAGTTAATGATTACTACTCCTGTCGATTTTCTTTCCCTTCTCTTTACTCTTTTGTAAATACTCTTCGTGTGAGGTTATCATGAATAGAGAACTCTTTCTCCTGATATAAGGTATTACTTTTGGAACCAAGTGATTGTTTCTTAAACTTCTTGGGTCTTTCATTCTATTTGCCCGAGAACATTATCTTCATTAGCTTGTTATCTCCCAAGACATCCATCATGACATTGTCTTCTTCATTACCTTTGTTTAGCTTGTTATTAATGTTTTTCTGATGCTATTGCTCAGCGTACTCCTATTCTATAGGGAGCTCTAAAAGTAATCTTGAAACGTCGCATAGACATTCGAAAGGTTTTCTCTATTTAACCTATTTTAAGATAGGGCTAGGTAAAAAAATCATGAATCGTTAACTGAACCATGAAGCAAATCAAACAAAAAATTTGATTTTCTTGTATGCAGTTTAATTATTGGTGCGATTTAGTGTGGTCTTTTGATTCACTACCATGAACCAAAATGCACAATTTCTTAAAAAAAAAAAAAAGGAAAAGAGGACATGAGTCCATGACATGTTAGCTACTATTCACTGACCCTAAATCCTTATCCCTGATCATCACCATCAGTGTATCTCTCAATCTCGTCTCTCTTCCTCTCCTTCGATAATGCATAGTACATGGTTTTGTTTTTTGCTTCCTCTGTTATGATTGCTCATGTCAAAAGCTTGCTAATAGTTTGTTTCTTCTAGGTGTAAATTAAAGTGTCATGAAAATCTTTTGTTTTTGGTGTCAAAAGCTTACTCACAGAGTACTGGTTTGTGTTTTAATTTGCTAAAGTCCTGATTTAGTATATAAATTTTTTTATTTCATGTCTGTAGTTGCTCATACACAGAATAGGTACACCTTTGATCTTGAAAGGAGAAGAATGATGATGTTGATTATCTCTTATTATATCATTTTGTATCAGTAAGTTGTCAATATGTCTTAAATACTAATCTAATATTTAAAACATAGGCATGTGCAACTGGATCTCAAGGGTCACCGCCAAGAATTGCATGAGCATATGTAGTTCTGTGCTCATGTTTGTACTGTAGAACTCTAGTGTGTGAGACTAGCGTCATGTGAACTATGCCAACCCCAACAATAAGAAAATTGCAGGAAGAGATATTGATTTTTGTTATGAAATTTTGGTGAGAAATAACAAAAGATGAACAATGAGAATTGTTCGTATCTTTGTCAAATTTGTAATATTTTACTTAAAAAAAAAGGCTCAAACCGTAAACCAAAATCATATCAAATTGTTTATTTTTAGGTTCAAAAAATTCATAAACAAAACCTTACGGTTCTGGTCAATTAAAAAAAAAAATGAACTATTAATTTTAGGTTTGATTTGATAGTAAAATGAATTGTATTGAATCGAATTACGTCTACTCTTGTTTTGAGAGAACCTATAGTTCATACCCTTAATGTAAACCTTGAAAATTTCTAAACTACTATTTAACTATTAAATGGAAAGTAAGTAGTATATATTTTTTGGGACCCTCGAAATTTTCGAAAACAGAAATTAGGAAGTTGACAAAGAAATACCCATTTTAATATGTGACCTATGATGATAACCCGAACTTATAATACTATTATTAATAACAGTAGTACTAACACATACTATAGTATATATCTAAAGGAATCGATGAATATATATATGTAATGATAACGATATAAATATGGCATAGAGTAAAATGAAATAATAAATAATATGAATAACAAGTGAACTATTAGTGATAGAATTAAATGTAACCTAAAACAAACTGCATAATAAATAATGATATATATACACATCTATAATATTTAAACCAATGGCATTTTTAACTATCTATAACTACTATTAGTTTTCACTTAATTAAATCTTATTATAAAATATTTTTTGTAACTAACCTTTCAGTTCCTTAAGTTTTTCCAATTTCAAAACAGGAGTTAATTAACCATATCAATTAACTTCCATCCCACTCTACCTCATCTTCTCTCTCCTAAAATCTCTCCATCAAATTCTCTTCTGTTGCGTTTTTTTTTTATCTTTTCCTATCTTTTCTCTCCTCCCAGATTCCTTTTTTTCTTTCTTTCTTTTCTACAACTGAATAGTTTTCCCTCTTTCTAAATAGTTAATCTCATTTTAAACATTCCGATAGTAGATTTCGTTGGCTACAACTCTAAGAAGACTCAAGAGATTTGTAAATGTGTATATGGCCAGATATGGATTTTTATTTCTCAGGTTTCGCTCTCATTGTATTTTGACACTTTAAAATCTTTTTGCTTTTAACTACTCTCTTCTCTCTCATTGTATTTTTTATATTTTTAAAATCCCTCTAATCTAATTCCCATTTTCAACTAGGCAAAGAGATTTCCGATGACTTATTTCCGACGGTGACCACCACGATTAAACCAAGTAAGCATGAGTTTGTCTTGAAAATTGACACTATATCTCTCTCTCTCTCTCTCTCTTTTTCTCTTTTTAATTTTACTTTTACTTTTCAACATCTCTCTCCTCCATGTTGCCATGACTTGCACCATTTTTGAAGGACAACTAGATGGAAAACTCAGATAATATTAATTTTTGGAATAAAAAGTGGCAATGCTAAGAATCTGCAGACGAAGGAAATGACAACTAAGTGGGAACACCATTTTTCAAGAGATGATCTTCATCTTTTTTCTCCCTCTTTAATATCGGGTTAATTTTTATTTTTTTAAGAAAGTTTCAATTTTTTATGTTGTCCTAATAAAATGTACAAATTCATGTCATTTGGATGATTTTATCATTTGGGTTAATTTAATTTCAAATAGGCATTACATAAGATATAACTAACGTAATAAAATTTTGTACATTTTTTGTTTTACTTTTGCAGGTAGTTGAAATTTTCGGTCCTTTTGTTCGGGGCATTTGGAAGATATTGATTTAGATATAGATTGATTTTTAAAATTTTTAAAATAAAGTTTTTAACTTCTTAAACTTTAATAAATTAGCAAATCAACTCTCATAATACTTAAATTTTAATTTTGATATATAAACATCTTCTAAACTTTAATTTTAGCGTATAAATATTCTTTTAAATTATAGGGTGTTTAGAGATATTTATATATAAAAATCAAAGTTTAAAAAGTATTTACATACAAAAATCAAAGTTTAGGAAGTATTTATACACTAAAATAAAAGTTTAAGTTTTATAAAGATTGTATTATTAATTTATCAATATTTAAGAGGTTAAAAACCTTACTTTGAAATTTCAATGGATCAATTCACATCTAAGTTAAAATTTCATAGAGTTCTTTATAATTTCTTATTTTTTAATTATGATGACTAAGTGCATTCAAATCTTTTGTGTGATTAGGTAATACATTTTCTTATTACTAACATTATCTTCATAATAAAGTAAACATTTAACTTACATTTAGATTTTTTTTTTCTTTTGAACTTACGTAAAATTTATTATGCACTTCAATCATGCTCATGGAAATGAACTTTTGTTTTTTATTTGTAATGTTGGAGTATAGCTATAACTATATAAACACTAGCACTAGGTTCGTTAAATTCATGTCATTTGATGATTTTATCATTTAGGTTAATTTGATTTTAGATACTTTGTACATAAAATGTAACTAACATAATATAATTTTGCTCACTTTTTGCAGAAAGTTTGGAATTTTGAACCTTTATCATCTATTTTTTTGGATAACTTGGAAGATGAAATTTATTATTATTATTATTTTTATGATAACCTCATTGTGTTATCTTTTATATGCTTATTTGTAATATATTTGCTTCTACCAACATTGTCTTCATAGTAAAGTAAATTTTAAAGTTAGGTTTTGATTTCTTTTTTTTTGGAATTTCATTGTGATAAAAATTTGCGATGTACTTTAATCATGCCTATCAAAATGAATTTTTTATTTTTTTATTCGCAATTTTAGAGTATAGTTGGAACTAACACTAGCATTGGATAGGTCCGTTTGTATAAAACTAGCATTCAAGGAGTTTAATTTTGATTTCTAAATGATCCTACTACATGTAATTAACATAAAAGTTTATTTTTTTCAATGAAAAAGATTAATGGTGTTGGATTTTAGCTTCAATTTATCCCATTAGCTAAGAGGTCTCACATGTTTTAAATACCTCTTTTATATATATTGCACAAAAAAGAAAAAAGTCATACTTCTATTCAATGCATAAGTTCTTTCATGTTTTCATAATAAAATTCATAGAAACTCTATTCATTGCTTTACCATTACAACTTTCTTATCATCAAGATTTCTTTTAATGGTATCAAGATAAACTTTCATTGATAATATTAAAATATTTCAAATTTTAATTAGATAGTTAAAGCTGTTATAGTGCAATAGTATTACCATTGGTCTCTCATCGGATAGATTAAGGTTTAAATCTTCTCTCTCCCATGATAGGCAAAAAATAAAAATAAAAAAATAAACTAATTAGATAGAGAATTGTCCATTACATGATCAACTATATGGTGCTGCGTACTTCCATGTCTATTTTAAAATTTAGGCTTTGTCTCTATGGAAACATACTCTCCTGCACTTGTTTAATAGAAAAAGAAAAAAAAAAGTTACTTTTTGATAATGTTTAATTATAATTATAATTACCATTAATACAACAATTGGCATTGCAACTTGAATTGTTAAATTAATTGTGGCTGGGGTAATTTTCATCAATTATTTACTTTCTTAGTTCTAAAAATTGTAAATATGGAAAGTGTAAATATTTTACCAATGCTATGGTTACTATAAAATTTTATGGCCCTTTTTGTATGCAACAAATAATGGTCATATCTTGACTTTGAACCTTTTTATTTTTAATGTTTTCAAACGGGAAAAGAGAAAAAAGTTGATACATTTACGACTTATAAGTTGTTTGCTGGCATCAACATATTCACACTCATACATGTTGTTCTACGAACACCATTATCTACAAACAAAATGGAGATGAATTTCTGTGAATAATGAATATTATAATTACTATATAACTAGAGGTGGATTCAATGGATTTAGAGGAAATAAATATGCGTGGCATAATTATCCTTTCAAATCAAGATAAAGTAGCTATTCTTTGTTTCAAATAGTTAGTTCTATTTAATTTTTTCTCTGGGAAGGTAATTCTATTTTGTTCATAAACTAATTTTAAGTTAATCATTTTAAAGGGATATTTTTATTTTATTGTTTTATATTTCGGTTAGTTTAGTACACAAAAAAGATTATCTCATTATTTCAATGAGTACACCATCAATTTTGTTGAATAACTTGAATAGAATTTTTTTTTTTAACATTTAAGATCCTTAAAAACGATGTAGGCAGTATTGAAGTCACAAAAAAACCATATAACTTTTAGATTACTGATTTTAACTTTAGTGGCAAAATGATCATTTATTCTTTTTTTAATTTTTTTTCGTACCAAAAAGAAATTCAATCAATGTCATTATTTCTCTTTGGGAAGGTTCCTTAAATAAATAAATAAATAAATAAATATATATATATAAATTTAAAAACAAGAAACTGGTTGAGAAAATTTCTGATGTATTATTTTGTTTT